>LPNX011056521.1:266206-398609 GCA_001517045.1 Pseudotsuga menziesii
AAATACAAGCCCTCCTTTTGTCAATACTGCTAATTGGGGGTTTAATGTATTTAACATTATGTTTTGGCAGTATGATGGTGCAGCTGAAAGGGTTGGTAGCGATTTCATTTGGAGGTACTCAGGAACCGACATCGTATGGGGAATTGGTGTCCATTGGAGGGTTGGGGTCCGATACCAACAAGAAGCTTAGTGCATCCATTTCCACCACACTGGAGAGAAAAGTCAATGTACCCAAGTCACGCTTCTACATCAAGTTCTACGATGTCAAGGTTGGTTCTCAGTTCCTCAGTTTGTTCTGTTTATGTGAAAATGGCTTCCCAATTGAACCATCATCTGCCCCTGTGGTGTTGATATTCTGAATTTGTTTTGCACTTTCTGTTGTGGCACGGGAATGGGGATAGGCACATTCATTCACAGAAAATGTTCAGTGCTTGCATGGTTTACACCAGTAGTGTCAGCCTTTTTCTTCTAGACCATCACAAGCAAGCGGTTATAGGACTGCTTGATTATTAGCACACCAGAGCACCGCGCAATTTTTTCTTTTTTGGAGATTGAGGTCATTTAGGGTTTTGGGCTAACCACAATACAGTGAAATCCAAAAACAAACATCTCAATATTGAACCACTATGAAAACTTGCATTCACAAATTTGGTATGCTAATCCACAACACAGAGAAATTCAGAAACATACATCTCAATGAAGAACCACTATGAAAACCTGCATTCACAAATTGTATTGCTCTGTTTCTAGTTAATTTTCTGTTGAATATTGACTTGACATGTTCATTACCTTGACTGGTTGCATTTTGAAAAAACTCAACATTGAAGAAACGACTGCTTGACATATGTTGATGGTAGTGAAATGCGTGGAAAATGTCTCAATCTAACCTGGTGTTGAGTGATTGAGAGAACGTGTGGAGTCAACATGCATTGGGGAACCCTGGCATTGAATCTGTCTGAGCATTTCGATTTCATCTGCAAATTAAATCGTTCAGCAACCCTTGTGGAGGATAAACTATGCGATCTGTAAGTTGAATGCATTAATCATTGTTAACACGGATCTGTTCTTGCCATTATTTTTACCAAATCGTTGGAGGTTTGTTGGTTAATATAGTAGAGATGAAGTATTTAATCTTGTGGTTGCCAGTATAGCCATGAATATTCAGTTATGGATGAATCAATAAAACTACTGATGATATGCATTTAGATATCCGTTCATGATTGAAGCCCAGTCTAGTTAGAAATTAGAACACAGAGTTTAAATCATTTACACAAACTACAGGAAGAAGGAGACCCTGCATCAAAATCCAAGTTGTGTCTCCGTTGGAACAATGCTTCCAGAGGGTTTCAGTCTAATTTTGAGTTACTCAACATGAATTATATCCATCAAAACCATGAATTTCTGTATGGAAAGAGTTGATTCCATCTTGTGAAGGGAAATTTGCTCCCAGATTAGACACCATGGGGTCTATGAGAGGTTTCATCTTGTAATAAGGATTGCTTAATATCGCTCTTGTTGATGGATCAATATCTGTCTAGGTTGTTTTGTTTTTCTTTGCCCCACAGTACGATAAAAAGACCTGTGATGATAAAAATCGATCCCAATAAACTGCAGATGAAGCAAAGTTGTTAACAAACTGTCAAACGACATCCAACTTCAAATGATAAATATAAAAGGGAAAGATATGCCTGCTGACCTTCCAAGATAAAATTTTATGTGAAGGATGGCATGTTCCAATATTGCAATCATTATTGTTGTTGTGGGGTGAAACAATGCAACAAAGAATGGTCCCTTTATACGGATACAGTAGATCTGTACAAAGTATCCAAAATTGGTACATAATCCCTGTACCAGAGTGAACACGATTTAAAACTTGGCATTTATCAGGATTTCAACAAATGGAACTGGAAAATATGTTTAAGTAATAACTACAATGACTAGACTCTCACAGAGAAGAGAATGCTGAGAAGCCCAATGTCCCACTTTAACCTCCAAGCAGAGGCCTTTGGCTCAAATATTAAAGCCACAAAAAATGACAGCACTGTTCCTTGGAATAACATGATTGCTGTTAATGAGAGTTGAGCTGGATATTTACTTAGCACTGGAGCCTGTAATCAAAACAATATAAAATCTGTCAATGATAATATGTTATATTTTCACTCTCCTCTGTGGTGGTTTTTCTATCTATCTATGTACATATGTTCAAGGGAGGGATAAACACTTGAAAAGTAACCTAGCTAGACAGAAATAAACATCCCACAAACACCATTATGGCCCCGAACATCCATGTGCTGAGTATATTCCCATTAGAATTTGCGAGGACTACAGGGCCCTTGTAGAAGATCATAATCATTGCACCACCAACTCATTCAAGGTTTATATCTTTCCTTAATTGGCCAACTCAAAATAAAAACATAATGTTGTAACCTGCTTGGACTTGTCATAACTTGCTTAAAGCAGCAAATTTAGTGAAAACAGTGCATCATCTTCGCATTCTTTTCCATCAAGAACAAAAAGCAGTAACAAAACTGTAGCTACAGGAACCCAAGGCAATAATACATGCATATCCCACAACAGCTAGGACTATCAATTCTAGGCCATCCATACATCTGTTTCTATTTTAGCTCTATACATTGACTCTTGATCATGTTTGTCTGTTCATTCTATGTTCCAAAGATTTCAGCTCACTCCCATATGTTTTACTCAGTCATCATGGAAAAAAAAATAAAATGGAAACAGTCATCCTCAAAAGTACCATTGAATCACCATCTCAATGTAGAGGTACACAATGATGTTAGGCAGTGGATGCCGTGGTATCAATCATATGCCCAGGAGCAAGGGTGTTTCTTCTAATTTCTTGTCCATTAAATCCGACCTTATTTTCCAACTTCCAAGTCTGAGAACATCACTCACAAGAGACCATTTTGATGGAAATAACCTCCCAAAATACACCCAGTTTTTCACTCAAACCAGAAGAGCCATGGAAAATACCTTTAAAATATCATCACACCATCTACAACAGGAGATTCATACCCAGCCATTTCTATTGCAATGGTTAGAATCATTCTGTAAACATAGAGAATTTGATTTTTTTTACATCTTTAAAATAACTAATTAGCAATTTCATTTGAGAACAACTTCCCATGTGTCTTTATACCCCTATAGCATCCAAATTTCATCTTCTTTTCTGTGTGCTACCAGAACAACTTCACAACAGTGCCCAGACCTTCCGTAAATGGCCAAAAGAGGTACAGAACTGCCTGGAAGCTTCAAGTTTTAGCCCCGGTATCCTCATGCAAATAGGGGGCGAACAAAGTGTGATGTTTTCTATCCTATCACTGTGAGGCATTCATGGGTTAACATTGCTGTCTTGTAAGGTTTTAATGCTTGTGGATAAAAAGTTATGGTATTCAAGACAAGGTGAAGAGAAAAACTATGCTAACCTTCTAGAGGTTTAGGTGTGAAGATTCTTATCTCTCCTTAGTTCCCTTTATTTCAGTGAGGAAATTGATTTTGCATGAAATTGTTAAATTCTTGCTTAGTAGATCTTGTAATAAAATATTGTCTTGAACCATAGCTTGAAAGTTGACTTCATTTGTCCTTTCCTTCCACAATTCTATGTGATAAGTTTCAGACATTTGAAGTTCAATTGAGATGCTAGTTGTTAATTTTCCCTTAATACATATGAATAAATCAGTTCTCTTGTATTAGCCTTTGACTTCATTTGCCCTTGTTGGTATAGGCACTAATCTCTTGATTCTTCTATCACATTTTTACCTTTCTATGTTGCAACCATATTTTTTCAAGGCTTAACTCTCCTTCTATCACTTTGAGCCTGAAGGCCATAGCCTTAGCTGTCTGATGTAGGGATACCCCCCTAGAGTTGTAGGAGAACCAACCTTAAAGCTGGAGAGGGAGTTACTGAGGTGGAAGTGGGTAGCCCTATTAGTTGCTCATAGGATAGAATTGTTTTTTGGGGATTTAATATCACATGTTAGTATGTGCAGTAACACACTCCAACTGTGCTTTCACCTTGACAAGTTTGGCTAAGAACATGAATGACAAATTTCTACAAAAGTAGTGTTTGTCTACCATAATTTATCAACTAAACATTGTAAAATTGGTTCTGTAAAAATGCTTATTTTCCCATTGTAAAATCGATAGAAGAGGATTGTCATTTGTCAGCTTGTTGGCTCTCAATCTGTAAATGCCACAAATTAAAATGAACAAGAAATATTGAATATGAGACTTTTATAGACATTTTTCACATGCTTGGTGATTTATCCTAAAAATTTGCAATGTATCGATTTTTTTAAAAAGATCACAAATTTCGAGAGGCAATTTATTGGGGAAGCTTAAACTTTGTGTAAAATTGCCAGATCAACAATATTTGCAATATCGGAATTTTATACCACAAAATATCCTATAATATTATATTTCCCAATGTCTTGGCCAGATAGAATAAGGAATGACTACCAAAGCTAAATCAATTTCTTGTAGATACCTTAATAGATGCATAGATAGTGGTTCTTACCATTCAAGAAAAGGTTGATGGACAATATGACACTTAGATCCTGAATGGCATGTTGTATGCTAGCTAGTTCCTAAAATAGGTTATAACCTGGAATGAAATTCATTATAAACATTGCATAGTCTTAATGTGTTCTATAACTTTGGATAATATATGGATTGAGGTTGATTAGCATAAGATATTGATTATTTTTTTTTATCTTCATTGTTATCTTGTTTAATCACTACCATTTTATTTAGTTTATTTTTTTCAAAATATTGTAATTTTATAGGTAAAAGGATCAGAAATACAAACGCATGATGGAGTACCTGTTGGTTATGCAGGGAGCCCAAAAGAAACAGTGAGTATTGAAAAATTAAAACTTGTGCTTGTTTCCTAATATATCATGCATATATCTTGGAGACGGTATTATTGTCTTCAAATCGAATGATTATTTGCATTGAGCTTATTTTTATTTATAGCAACACACTTTATATCTTAATATTGTTCCATTTAGTTTGTATCCACCTTTTGTAGTTAAATATTATAGTAAAATTTACTAACTTGATATGTGATGTTATTAAGTAATCTTTAACATTTGATGATGTTCAATTAGTGAGATCGAAATATTTCTTATGCAGAATAATAATTTTGAAGTGTTTTAAGCTAGCAGCATGTAAAACTCAGTTGGATTATGCATATGCCAATTCTCTTTATGCATTGCAAATGTTATGTACGTATGTAACTCCTTTGGTTTCTGCTTTGTTATATTTTCTACAGATTTTCATTGCTGATGAGTCCCATTATATGAAGAATCCCCAAGCTAAAAGGACAAATGCTTCTATTCCTCTTTTCCAGGTAATTATTGTGGTTAACCTTTTATCATTGAAGCTTTGATTCTGGAAGTGACAAGATAGTATTTGAGTATCCTTGTATTAGCCAGATGAAGTGTTACTTTTTTAAATTTAAAGTTTGACTCTGTAGAGAGATGTATACATTATTGAAAAATTATTCCCTTTTCTAGAAAGCTCAGAAAGCAGAGGTAGCTTGTCCCTCTTACCCCTCCTGCTCCACAATCACAAAAGAAACGGCTTAAACGAGAGTAAACAACTCTGTGACCCCTGTGGCACACCCTAGCACAAATAGAACAACACCCTTTAGAAACAGTCAGATTGCAAGTGTAGCAGAAGTACCAATGTTGTTCCATAAAGTTGCTTCCACTAGTGGTGAATGTACAAACTTTTGATGCAAGTGACCGTTCACTGTTACTCTAATCAGGCCTTATTTAACACAAGTGACCTTGTACAATGAAACAATTAATATCCAAAGGGCCTAGCCTAGGATCATGACTTTGCCTATTACTCAACAAAATAATGAGTTCACATCCAAAATAGCTCATTTAGTTATGACACTGAAATGTCGATATGTAAAATAGAATGGTTTTGAGTATTTATGCAAGACAATTGAACAACCTTCTGTAAGAGGGGTTGGATTGGTTTAATTCCTTTTTATTATTATGAAAGAGGTTAGCCAAGAGCAGTTTCCACCCTTGGGGAGACTTGTGGGATAAGGAGATGAGACAGTGGTTGAATTAAAGAGAAACCAATCTTACATAAAGATTGCCAACATCAGACAAGCAAGCTTTTCTAGGCAGACAAGCAAACTTTTCTAGAACTTTGCAAGGTTATTTCTGATTTGATTCTGTTCAAGGTAAATTTGGATGGCTAGGGACCAGCTTGGAAGGATTGGAAATGGTGTTATGGCAAACCTTTTATGTATTACATGACTAAACAGTAAAGAGCTATATCCAAAAAGATGACCAAATCTGCCAATCGCAGCATGTCTAAATAAGAGATGGACCATATAGGATAATGAAGGCTGATGGGTTGGGCGTTGAAGATACATGGAAAGGCTATTCCTCATTTAAGACCAAATTGTTGTTTCCATGTGGACTGCACCTCCCTGTACCTGCTGCCACCTCAGTGAAGGCTGCTGGCAGCCTGCTGCTGCCTTCGTGGGCTGCTCCTACCTTGGAAGCCTACTGCTGCTACCTCAGACTCCACACGGTGAGCTCTGGTCCGACCACCGTGAGCTGCTACTACTATAGATAGCCCCCACCATGAGCTCTGCTCTCACCACCGAGAGCTGCTGCTGCTGTAACAAGCCTTGACCGTGAGCTGTAGCAGCTCTGATGCTACTGCTCCTCACCACTGAGACTACCCTCCACCATGAGCTGCTATGTGCTGTGAAGGAAGAAGCCTAGCAGGCTTGGAGCTGCCACACTAGGGAAGAGATAAAGAATAAAAACCTAGCCACGAATTTTCCTCAGTCAAACACAACTGCGATGAAGAAGACTTCAGTCAATGAATTGTTTTGGAGCAGTCAAGTGATCTTGGATGATGATAATTCCCATCTGATGGGAATGATGAAGCAGAGATGTTGCTGATAGCTGTTCATTGACACAAAATAGTAGAGGCATTTGAAAAAATGGTTGTGACTGCTTCAATAAAGAAAACTTCAAGAATCCAGCCATTAGAGCATATTGATGATGGAATCCCACTAAATTTTGTTTTATGCCTTGTGAAAATCAACCTTAGATAACGACCTTTTGACTAGGCTTCCTTTGCCCAGTCAAGACTTTCCTAGGAGTAATAAAATTATCGAGGATGAAATGGCCTTTGAGAAACCCTGTTTTCTCAGGTCGAACACTTTGGGCAGCTGTGTGTTTGATTCAAGTAGCCACATTAAGCAAAGTTATAGGCTGTTGACCACTCAGTTTCCTTTCATGTTCCTTTAGATATCAAGATAATAAGATTTGCATTTACTTGCTCCCCAGTGTGGCCTTAAGTCCAAAGCCTCTTGGCACATCCAGGAAAGATCATTGCCAATGATGGTCATTTCAGCCATGCATTCTGGCTAAAGCATTTTGAGTAGGGGTGGCATGTTATATACCCAATAAAGGGGTAATTAGCAAAGACCAGCAAACCAATTGTGTGCTGTTAAGTTCCACTGGAGGACAACTTACATTGCTGAGGGTAGAAATAATATTCTCTGCCATTTTGATTTTTTCAAATGCATTTGAAGAATGAAAATCCATTTGTCTTGATGATAGATAACATAGTGTAACAGTTAGTAAATGAACTTTTGTTCATTTTAGGGTCGTTGGAAGTTGAATTAGCTGCTATACATCATTTTCAAGAATGCTTTTAGGGTAATATCCAAGGGAAGTTCATGGTGGCATTTGGGATTTATTACAACTTATTTTTCTTAGTACATAACCACACTTGCATGTTTTCCTTTGGCTGTAACAACTGTCCTCTAGTTAATCAAACAGGCATGGGTTAATTTGAGAAAAGCTCATTAATTCTTTTCATAACTTACAAATAGGATTCCATCATAATTGATTAGATTTCATAGGTTCTCTTTATCATAGTCTGTTTTTAGTAACATGTTGAATTGAAACAAATTTGCTTCTGAATCTATACTCTCGTTTTTGTGGATTTTTTTTGGCATGCAGTAAAAATCCAATCCGACTTGAAGAAAAGGAGAGAAGTGAGAAGGAGAGGTTGCATCAAATTATGGATGAGGCAGAATCATTTAGGGAGGAATTCTACAGTAAGAGGAAGATCCACTGTGAGACAAACAAAAACAACAACAGAGAAAAAGAAAAGGTGATCTACATGTATATTCTGCGTAAATCTATCTTGTTTTATATATTTTTGTATCGGCTGCGATGCGATGATGAACAAAGAAGATTCTTCTTTAAGTGAAGTTTTAACTTCTATTTTGGCTGTAGATAGTCATGGGATATGATTGTCAAATCTTTTGCATAAATTTGATACACAATTTTTGTTTTCATTAGTATGGTCATATTGATCAGGTGATCTTTCTTTGCTTGATTTGCACATTTAACTTTGGCTTTCTGTATGTGAGGCCACACATTTCCTACAATTGCTATTTTTAGTCATCTAATTGCTGTCTGTAGGCAATGATCAAAGTCAATGATTTTATGGAAGCCACAATATGTTATTTATATAGTTCATTCATTTTTCCAAGGAAAACATTGTTAGATTCCCCCTCACTTACCTGGACTATCGGGATGGAGGGAAGCTCAAATTCCAGCCACAATAGTGTCCCCGTTGGCAGCATGCCTTGGTTGGATGCATTGCTTGATTGAGATAACCCTTGTGGCTTTTATATTTTGGTTTTTGCTGAGGTTCAGTGAGTTATTGCAAGCTCTGGGCTAGGTTAGCTCTGATGACTTGTTTCAAAAGGGACTTGACAAGACTATTGAAGAGTTGGAAGTCATTTTCAAATCTCACACACTGCTATTCTTGGGGTTTGCATTTTTTTTTTAAACTTATACAAAGCGTGGATACAGATACAGCAAGGCGTGGATACAGAGACGGCCATGCGTGGATACAGCAACGGCCAGGCGTGGATACAACGACGGCCAGGCGTGGATACAGAGACGGCTAGGTGTGGATATAGCGACGGCTTAGACATCTAACGAAATATAGGACATTGTCGCTCTTGCAACAAAAATTAGGGGTCGTCTCTATTGCGACGGAATTGTTTCCACAGAAAAAAAACCACTTAGACGTGGCAATATCCATGCTTTTCCGTGGATATTGCCATGTTTTGCCGTGGCAAAATTGATCACTTGTACTAGTGAAACATTTATAGTATGAGCAAATATGACTCGGGGTTTGAAATATGAACTTAGGATAAAGCATGTTTGCATAAATTATTAAGCCTTCGATGTTCTAGGACCTTGTCAAACTTACAATAAACCAATGAAACATATCCATTAATTAATATTCAAGTGAAGACTTATAGTGAGAGGCATAACAAGCAAAGGTTATCCCTTAAGTTGTAAAGATTAATTCATCCAAAGCGATGGTTTTAATGCAGTGATTTATGTCCATTAACCATACTTCACAAAGGTTGTAAAAAACATAGAATTTCACTGATTCAGTAGCTCATGGAAACTCACCATTTCAGTAGCTGCCGGTTCTGTAGATTTACTATAAGAAATTTGAACATTTCATCAAAACAAAATAATATTTTGTTTGATGAAATATGTTTTTTAAGGCTGTTGAGTAAGGGCACAACAGGTATGTATAAAGAATATATAGTAATAATATTTATGATGAAATAAAGAAAGAAAATCTCCCTCCATTATTATTTATTATTAAAAGATAATAAATAGTACAATACCTACAAAAGTCTAATTAGGAACTAGTTGAAAGTTCCTAAGTTAAAGTATTAAAAATTACCCAAATTAATTTAAAAGGGTTAAATCAAGAAGTCAAGGTTTCTTGATTTAATTGTCTCTTTGACTGAAAAGTTTGTCTATAAAGTCTCAAGCCAAGAAAAGTCTTGGGGTGTTGATCTATATTTTGGGAGTCGTTATTCTTCCTATTTGGCTCTCAAGTGAATTCTTGGAGAACATTTTCCTAGAAGGAAAAAGGAGAACTGATCTAGACCTCATATACCAGCTAGGAAAGTCTACCTTAGGAGCTCTAAGCTACTTGCATGTTGGAGTCCAGCTCAGGGGGATCCAGATTGAAACCAGGAAAGGTTCCAAGTCATGGTTGGGTGGAACATGGTAGGTCTCGAGTGATTTAGTCATCTAATACAAAGGTCAGATCTTCCTATGAATTGTTAAGGCTGGTTATTTGAGTTTACAGGTTCATCCATTAAATAAGCTTCAGATTACAGGTATGAGATCCTAGACTGCCTATTCTTACTTTCTAGAATAAAAGCTGGCTGAATTAGTCAAGGGTTCAAATTATATGTTCTAACCCTATGTGTTTGATTTCTATTTAAATATCCTAGGTTTTACATTTTAAATTATAACCTTAGGTTGTAATTTACTTCTTATGCTAGATTTATCCATAGTTTATTCATTTAGTTTACTTCTACAATTTTAATTAATTTATAAGCGTTTATCTAGAGTTTTGCACCCTAGTTCTATTCCTGTATTATTTTTACTATTGAAACTGTGTTAATTACAAACTAGGTTTTATTTCAGATCTATTACCTACCTTTTCTTTGGCCTAATTACTCTACTGACAAATTTCATTTGTCAGGAGTTAAAACCTATATTTAATTTAGTATCATCTAATTGTAATAACAAGATAACTAATTAAGTATACTATATATATATATATATATATATATATATATATATATATATATATATATAGAGAGAGAGAGAGAGAGAGAGAGAGAGAGAGAGAGAGAGAGAGAGAGAGAGAGAGAGAGAGAGATTCTAAATAGTTATAAAATAGAATTATAAATCTAATCTATCAACGTAATATTAAATCTAATATAAAAACTAGCGAAGATCTTTCAATGTCTGCTTAAACAAATCTACACTAAATACCAAATCATGTCCACTAAAATAAACATTATCATAAAAAATAAACATAGAAAGTACCAAAACCATTCATTGGTCTATGATCTAGTCCCATCTAATATTACTCACACCCATCATATAACAATAATCAACATAACATGACACTGATGAAATAAAGAACCATGTAAGTGCAACAAAGTTACTGGAGCGAAGCCTGTGGACACTCAGGATGACCAAATAAAAAACCACATTATTATCTATACTAATCATAAAAAGTAATACCATTATCAAAACATTCAGAAAAATGATTGCATACATTAAAAACTATGCCATTTTAAAATGTTATAATATACATAACAAGAATCGCTCCTATAAATTGCAAGGGCCGAATTCAACCACAATATTATCTTCAAAACATAGAAATTGTATATTTACCAAGCAATTGCACCCAAGTCACAGGAACAAATCCTGTAGACACACAATGCTTTTTCGCATACATAACACACCGTGCTCATTATATAAACAACCATAATAACGTTTATGGATAATAATCCATTTACAAACCCTCATCACAAGTAATGACCATGGATTGAATTCTTGTGGGGTCTTAAATACTTTACCCAAGCCCCATGGTGTCATTTCACATGCAGGCTATATATTCACACTAATATTCTATTACAGAGGTCATAAGACCCTTATAAACCATACATGTCGTAAATACTAGAAACAACTTCACCGTAAAACCAATTTGTTACCGAGAGGTCATGAGACCCTCCCATGTGCACCTGCATTGTAATCATGTACTCAACCACTTAATTAAACATGTAGTTGACTAAACCAACAATTGTGACACTGTCAACGATGAAACCAACAACAACTCTGTCAACGCAGGGCTTACACCCACGATTAATTACATTTCCACATTATACATTAAAAACCAACTCTAAGTCTAAAACCCATTCGCTATCGCATTCACGATGGAGAGTACCGACACCATGTAAGGCTTGGCCCCAAAGCCATCTCGCTGATAGGGTATTCATCATTCTAACTATTAAAAATCAACAAAGGAAAATACTATGTAAATAATAACCTAGGATCAAAACGTAACATTATAATAAACCCAATGCTTATAACAAAGGAAAAATATACACAATACCATTTTTATATAACATTGCAATCATAAACGCAACATGTATTTGGTAATCCCAATATCTTATTACATTAACATAATTTACACATTCTAATGGCTCACAGCCTTGCACCATTGCAAGCAATGGTGTTGTCATGGCCTGTTATATCTTTAAACAAGTAACCAAAATTATACACAGAGCCTGCCAAGGTACGCAATTTTTGCTTCATGGATAAACATCATAATACTTACAAAAACCCAAGTCTTTTCATACTTAGACCCGAAGGCTAATGAAACCCCATAACTTAAACTCCAACTACAACCAGTTACAATTCAATCTTAAAGCCAAGAGGTGGTGAGCAAATATTTTTTAGCATGCTTATCGAAATGGTAATGCTAGCCCATGGCTCGCATTCGTGCATATATCTTCTAGCCAGCCCTGTCACCTGAAACCACAAAACACTACGAATGATGATAAGTATGAAAGATGAATGAGTCACAAAACAAGCATCAAACGTTGTTAAGTCGAACGATATCATACCTTCGAAGTCTCCTTCACCCACTGCGCACAACCAAGACCAAACAACTAACAAAGAGAGAAAAATGACCAAAGTCCATCGTGAGCCAAGCCCTAAGCTTGGGATACCACAAAATCCAAGGTGCATTAACGGCACCATCCAGTGAACCATTATCAAACTTCCAAAACCCACTCTTCTATAGTTTAGAATTGACCCATTATCGATTGTCTCCATTTTATGCAAGAGTGTTAAAAACTCAATGTGTAACGTTTAAACCATAATATATATTTGCACCCCAAAGTCTGATGCATGGTATAAAGTATTACATGCGTCATGTATAATAGGCTCTAACCCTTAAACCTTTGCTTATCATTTTTCCCTAGGAAATAAGCTTACAACCATGGCATATGAAATATGCCATGGTAAACTTGTTTTTCACAAAGTCAAATATTTGGTCTTCAACCAAGGTTTGTAAACCTTCAAAAAATAATAAAACATAGGTTAATACTTTTAATAAAATAAACATGAAATACAAATAGGTTAAGATATGAACAATTGATCAGTAACTTATAATGAATAATAAGCTTCACTTAAATAATCAATCTAGGTCTTAAAAGGAATAATCGTGGTAATTACCTTGTCACTAAACCAAGTCTATATGGAGCAATAATAACAATCGGCAGGTGTCACTAGCTGCGAGTGTAAGTACACCTGCACGCAAACAAGTTAAGAGTGCCTTAGTCGAAATTGAACTAAGTAATCCCTCTAGACAAGTAGAAAATTTACCTCTGAGACAGTTACATGGGAGAACTAGTCCCGCCACTTCGCCCACTTTGTTTCCAAGAACAAAGAGAAGTTAGAACCATGTAAATAATAAGTAAACACAAGCTGAAATTAACAAAGCATATAATAAAATAACTACACATAAACAACAATGCATAACCATAAGAATAATGTAATAATCATCATTATGACATCTTAAGTAAAGAACAGTAAGAATCATAATTGAAAGTAAGATGATAGAATGTAAGAACATCTTACAAACAAACAGTGGTACATTAAGTGTATGTTATGTTCCGCAAGTTCAATAATGTCTAGCAGACGTAGTTTTTACTAGCATAATAATTTTTTTTCAATTTTTGGGGACATTACAGTTTGTGTTGAGCGTGAGCTCTGGAACACATGAGTGATTTGATGTTTGTGTTGAGCGTGACCTCTGGAACACATGAGCGATTTGATGTTTTTGTTGAGCACGAGCTCTGGAACACATGAGTGATTTGATGCTTGTGTTGAGTGTGAGATATGGAGCACATGAGTGTTTTGATGTTTGTGTTGAGCGCCAGCTCTAGAGCACATGAGTTATGAAATGTTTTGTCTTGAGCATGAGCTTTGAAGCACATGGAGAATAAGAATTTGAAGTGTTGGGAATAAACCCTACAGCATTCGAGGTTGATGTTGAGCATATGATATGGAACATTGGATCCTTGGTCATTGTATCCATAGGTGTATTATACAAGTACATCCTACCAAAAGTGTTGAGTGAGATGCTTTGGAATTGCACTAAGTGTAACTCCCTATTTTTTAGCGTTGAGTGTGGGCTTGGAATAACACTACGAGTTACGTAGAATTAATTGCGTTAAATGAAAACGAATCTAATAAAACGTCAATCTCATCTTACTTATTTTTAAGTTAATTAAATGAAATTTTGAATTTTTGTGTCGCATCGAGGACTGAAGAAGTACCATGATATATAAGGTAATCCAACATGCAAGGATGTTTAGAGCTTCCTAACTTAGTTGACCTAACTTTACTTGAACGCCTTAATAAAAGAAATGATCATAAGCTAATGAAAGTACCATGTGATTGGGATCATGCTATATGATACCTATAGTAAATGTTAACAATGATCATATATATATATATATANTATTATTATTTACTAAATGATTAAATTAATATTTAATACCTAAAGAGTTAAATAGGAACTAGTCAAAGAGTTCCTAACTTAAGTTAAATAAATATTAATTTAACATAAATCAAGTAAAAGATTATTTCAAGAAAATAAATCACTCTTGATCTAACTGAAATTTAACTGTCTTTTTTCTAAAAGATTATATATAAAGACTCAAACCAAATAAAGGCTCGGCGATCCCCATTCTATTCTATCTCATCATTATTCTTCTATGAATATTGGGAGAGAATTTTCCAAAAAGAAAAGAAATCCGGTACAAAACCTGATATTCCAGATAGCTAAAGCCTTACCTTTACAATCTCTAGACTACTTGCATGTTAGAACCAGCTTGGTGGGATCCAGATTGAAAACATGAACGATTATGGGTCATGGTTTGGTGGAACGTTGTAATTCTCAAACTTTTCGGTTGTAGATCCGAGGTCAGAATTGTCTATGTTCTTATTAATTTTGTTTTCTTGAGTGTGTAGGGTTCTACCCATTAAATATCTACAAATTACAGGTATGAGGTTCTTACCTTCTCTACAATTCTTACAGATTTTATTAAAAGTAGGGTTTATATTCTTGAATGAAAATATGTATATTGTATGTTTTGTTCAGCTAGGTTTTCCTTTTGTTTACATAACTTTAAAGACTGAACTATTACTATATAAACCCTCGGAATAAATGCTATGCTACACGTTGATTTATTTGCTTGAAACATTAAACTCAACGATTATTACCTAACTAGGAAAATATAGTTTATATAGGCTTTTAGTATTGTTTTAAATTTTCAAAATTGCATATCTTAGATTTTGAAACTTTAGTTATGCAAATAATCTAGCTATTGAAATCCTGCTCAAAATTTAAATGTAAAAATAAACCATAAAATTTACTAAAATAAACCCTTTATAAAATTATAAACATAGAAACCAGAGATCCAATCTCTGAGCTCTTAAAGTTAAAACTATGTCCAAAACATTTAAAATGACAAATAAAATGCAAACTAAAAGAAACAAACTAACCATAGCTCAAATATATTAAACCATTAAAATCAAACTCTCAACATATATTCCAAATACTAGAATATTCCATATTGCCAACGAGTATGCTTTTGTTTCCACACTATAGTTAGAATATAAACATCAAATTAAACACTGAAATCTATGGTATGAGAACATAAACATTGCTAAGTATTATTAACCCAACCAAGCCATCGAATCCTATCCAGGATTGGATGCAGGATTTCATACATTCATTACAAATATTTTAAGCATCCCAACGATTGAAAACCACAATGGTTTGGTTGTAGCTCGATACCTGTTTTCATATCAAACAACTAAAAGGATAAAAAATGAATCAAACTAACTAAGTACATTAACAAAATTATCAAACATAGTCATTCCCTGCGGATTGAGTCAGTGGAAACTCATATACAAAACCATAAACTCACATTAACCAAACTAAGAAGCATTCTCTTACACCTCTATCTATTTAAGATCAAAATGCATCGAGGATCGAATCCTATGAGATGCCCAAACAAAACTACCAAACTGTAATGTCCCCAAAAATTGAAAAAAAAAACATTATCGGTTAGTAAAAACTACCCGAAGGGGATCACTATTACTCATGCGGAATTACATTCGCTACTTTAAACTTTTGATCTCTTCAGATATTGCTCATACTGTCTTTCTATTCTCTTCGATTCCGTGATTATTAGTTCATTTACTTCTTATGTATTAAGTATGTTATTTAACTATTTGTGCATCTTAGTTTTACTGTCGGTGAATTAATGAATTGTATAGTTCATTGTTTTACTTCTGCACACATGTACTCTATTTATTAAGTATAAACTAACTTAACTTTGCTGATGGGAATAAATTTCTGGAGTGGTGGGACTAGTTATCCCATGATAATCTGAGAGGTAAGGGATTACTTGGTTACACAGGCTTACTTACTTCATTCAAACTAAGGCACCTCTCTCTTTTAGTTACGTAGTTTATTACTTGCAATGGGATCGGATGTAAAGTGTTGGCAGCCTTGGTCATCGATAACCTCTACTAATTATTACACTGCCTATCGAATTGGTTTTAAAACTTGGTAATTGGATCGTTATTGTCAAATTTGCTATTACGACTAAATTTCTTGTACATTGATTATTCTTCATTATGGTCATTTCAGATGTCATTAATATCTTTTTTGTGCTATGTATATTTTTACTATTTATTCTATTTTAACATTTCTTATGTTCTCTTATTGGGAGGTTATTAATGGTTTGAGAGCAAAGCTTTGGATTTGATAGTCCGAGAGATTTGCATGGCATACTTTTTATGCCATGGTGCTTAAACCTAAACACCTTAATACTATGGTATTAAACCCTAAGCTCTAAACCTATGGAATAAACCTTTTCTACAATCCTAAGGAAAGGTATTAGACTTTGGACTAGTGCAACCTATGACTAAGTATTATGGTAATACTATCATAGTGCAATCTTGGTAATATATTAACGTTGATGTTCAAAGTTTGGGGTGACATGTTATATGGTATAAACCATATGTTATAGGGTTTAAGCATTGGTATGAAGGGTGGAATGAAATGATACCTTGTAGCAAGTCATGACTATGGAAATGGGTTCAATTTTTTGTTAATGGAGTCCAGCCTGGTGCATTTAATGCTCTTCATAAGTCATGATAGCCTTCCCTTAGGCTTGGCTCATGATAGCTGTGCAATGTATTTTCATTTGGTGTTTCATTTTTTTTGCTCTGGGCAGAGGTATGGCCATGGAGGCGACCTCTAGCTTGTGATGTATGTCTGCGTGAACTTATAAGTCTTCACATTAGTTTGGTTTTTGGTTTTCAAGATGGAATACTCATCATCCCCATTTGGTTGTTGCTTGCAGGTTCCAAAAGGAACGGAGGAGCGGCGTGGCTACGACGCCATTGGATCCAAGTGTTACATTCATGGCCACGGTAAGCCTGTTAATCAAGCTTATGCTTGTTAACCTTCAATCCTATGGCAGAGCTACATTTTCTCACGGTTATTTGGTTGGGGTTTGATGTTGTAGCGAAATCGATTTTTCCTTTAGTCTTTACATACAGACTTGGTTATTTTTAATGTTGAGGCGTTATGCCGTGACTTGATGCTTAGGCCATTCGGCTCTATGTAATGTTTATTTTGGTTATGTAACTCATTAAAGTTTTGGTTTTGAGCTTTTATAGCCATGGGCTGCACCATTGCAAGAAATGGTGCCATAGCCCATTGACACCTTGTGTAAAACCTTAATCTTGGCCTTCAGTGGCGACTGTGTACAAACATTTGGGATTGCTGTGTAAATATATATAAGCATTGTTTTTATAAATTGTAATGGTTTAAATTTGATATGTAGTGTATGTGATTTCCATCCTATGTTTTTATCTAGCTCTGTATTTAAATAAGTTGTGGTTTTTAATGGACAATGGAATACGCCTTACTGGATGCTCTGTGCATATATGCCATTGATTAGTTGGATAAAGAAATGTCTTGATAGCATGGGAAAAGGACATGCTGTCAATGGCATGAGCCTTCCCACACTGTTGCGATAGCTTTCATTTAAATTGTTTTTGGTAGTTGTTTCTGTGTATTACGACATTTAGAGCATAAGAGTGTAGACATCATGGGTATAGGCCATGCCGTCAAGGGCATGTGCCTTCCCAAAGGGTTGTGATAGTATATCGTAGGGTTTAGAAGGGTATAGATTGTGTATTGTACTTAATAATTTGGCTGAGGCCATGAATTATGTGAGCACTATGCATTAGTGGTTTTCGTGGTGGCTAGGGTATGCAGACGCACGATGCACTCATTGCTCTTAATATCATTTGGATTGTGTAAATATTTTAATGGATTTATGTGTAACCCACCACTCGCATATGATTGTACATTGTGGCCTAGGTGAGAGCGATTATAATATTTGGTTGTCGTTGGTATATATAATGACTATGGGTTGTTTTATTATGACTTTGCCTTGGGTCTTGACATCCATGGGAATTGATGTCATGACCTCTGTTGGAAACAATGTTTTTAATGTAATGTAATGAAATGTATTTCGACGAAATAAACAAGCTCGGCTTGCATGCCCACAAGATTCGATTTCTACTTCTGTTTCAATAAATGGATTTATGTTATGATGTTGAATTATGTAACTTGATTTATGGTTATGTATAGATAAATATTATATGGGATTTTTTAAAGATATAATGCATGTGATTTATGGTATTTTAATTTAGATGTTAAGATTGTAGATTTTATAGCAGAGTCTTGATAAGGACCACATGGATGGTCACAATATCCCTCTGATCAAATTTAATGTGGTTTTCATTTATGTGGAGTATTTTCAATGTAATTTGGTATATGATTACAGACCTTGAACGGTCTTAGATGGGCTATTTAATTTTTAGAAATAAATGTAAAGATAGTTTTTAGAAAGGATTATACCTGATAGTTTTATTTATATGTATATATAGTTATCTTATAAACAAATAGCTCTGGTTGGTATATGAACTCTATTCTTAGTAGATCTAGTTTAAAATATAAATATGTATGGATTGGCATAATTAATATTTTAGTTAATTATTATTGAACTAGTTTATTTAAAATTTTTGGGGAAAGCCTCTGTTGACAAATGAAATATGTCAGTAGAGTATTAAATACAGAGAACACATTATAAACCTAATACTAAGATCAACACCTAGTCAATACAATAATATTTATGAAGGATACCACCCTAAACATAAACAACATACAATAAAACTTCTCGAGCATAAGATTAGTAAATTGTAATTACAAACCCTAGCAGTTTGTTAATCATAAAAATTAACCCTTAGGATTAGAAATTACATTGCAGCCATTACTTAATGTGAATGGTAATGAATCTTTAGGAAATAAAATAGAATAGGCTTTCCAGGGTTTCATACCTTAATTTGAAGCTTTGTCAATGGTTGCACCTGCACACTTAAATAACCAACATTAACAATTCAATGGAGATCTAACCTCTGTTTGATGACCAAATCACTTGGGAACTACCACATTCCATCCAACCATTACCCGGAACCATTCCTGGTTTAAATCTGGATCCCCCCGAGCTGGACTCCAACATGCAAGTAGCTTAGAGCTCCTAAGGTAGGGTTTCCTATTTGGTATTCAGATTCTAAATCAGTACTCATTTCCTTGCAGGAGAAAGTTCTCCAAGAAAGCACTTGAGAGCCAAAAATAGGCAGAATAGTAATTGTCGAGAGGAAAAATCAGAAATCCCAGTATTGGCTTGGCTTGAGTCTTTATAGACAGACTTTTCAGTCAAAGGGGCACTTAAATCAATAAATCTTTGATTTCTTAATTTAACCCTTTTTAATTTACTAGGGTAATTTTCAATTCTTAACCTAGGAACTTTTAACTAGTTCCTCGTTAGTCTTTCATAGATATTTCACTATTTATTAATCCTTGAATAATAAATAATAATTAGTGAAGCTTCTCTTCTTTATTTATTCAATTATATAATTAATCATAATTAATTCTTTATACATACTATGTATAAAATACATAGTATTAAAATACTTGTTAACATTTGTCTTCAGGCATCATGTGTCATGATCCCTAGACTTAACGACGCTTCTTCATGAAGGTCAATTAGATAGATGGCTTAGGTCTACTAGGCTAGAAAACTCTAAACATCCTTGCATGTTGGATTTCCCTCTTATAACGTGGTAGCTCTTCAGTACTTTGATGAGAATACATAAATTTGAAATTTCATTTAATCACTTATAAATAAGTATGATGATGATCAATATTTTTCTCGAGCCTTTTTTGCTCGAAAGTTATTAAATTCTTTTCGATAACCCCTAGCGCTTACGAGAGCCCATACTCAACACCTATAGCAGGGAGTTACAAACATAGTGAAATTCCAGAGCTTTCGCTCAACACTAAATGCTAGGATGTACTTGTACGATACACCTAGGGATATAATGGCCAAAGATCTGATGCTCTAGAGATTATGCTCAACATCAATATGGAATGCTCCAGAGCTTATGCCCAAAATTTCCAATTATATTTTCATGTGTTCCAGAGCTTTATGCTCAACACAAATGCAAGTACTCATGTTCTCCAGAGCCTATCGCTCTACACAAATCATCTCATCAATCATGTGCTTCGGGCTCCATGCCCAACACAAAACATTTCATCAATCATGTGCTTTAGGGTCCATGCCCAACACAAAACATTTCATCAATCATGTGCTTCAGGCTCCATGCCCAACAGAAAACATATATATACATATATATCATCAACAATTGGCTTACACCCAATATACAAAACAAATCATCATGTTCATATGCAGTGGGGTCTTTGACCCAATATAAAAATAAAACATCAATATAATCATCATGATCAATAGGCTCATGCCTAGAAATGGTATGTTTTATTCAGCTAGGTTTTCCTTTTGTTTACATAACTTTAAAGATTGAACAATTACTATATAAACCCTAGGAATAAATGTTATGCTACACGTTGATTTATTTGTTGAAAACATTAAACTCAACGATTATTACCTAACTAGGAAAATATATATTATATTCTTTCAGTATTGTTTTAAATTTTCAAAATTGCATATCTTAGATTTTAAAACTTTAGTTATGTAAATAATCTAGCTATTGAAATCCTGCTCAAACTTTAAATGTAAAAGTAGACCAGAAAATTCACTAAAATAAACCCTTTATAAAATTATAAACATATAGACCAGAGATCCAATCTCTGAGCTCTTAAAGTTAAAACTATGTCCAAAACATTTAAAATAACTAATAAAATACAAACTAAAAGAAACAAACTAACCACAGCTCAAATCTCTTAAACCATTAAAATCAAACTCTCAACATATATTCCAAACACTAGAAGATTTCATATTGCCAACGAGTATGCTTCTGTTTCCACATTATAGTTAAAACATAAACATCTAACACTAAAATCCATGCTATGAAAACATAAACACTGCTAAGTATTATTAACCCAATTGAGCCATCAAATCCTATCCAAGATTGGCTGCAGGATTTCATACATTCATTACAAATCTTTTAATCAGCCTAGCGATCGAAACCCACAATGCTTTGGCTGTATTACGATACCTATTTTCATATCAAACAACTAAAAGGATAAACATTGAATCAAACTAACTAAGTACATTAGCAAAACTAAGAAGCATTCTCTTACACCTCTATCTATTTAAAATCGAAATGCATCGAGGATCGAATCCTATGAGATTCCCAAACAAAACTATCAAACCACAATCCTATTTCATTAAATAACCCATGATCGAATCCTATAGACTCCAATAAAAAAAGGAAAAATGCTGTGAATTATATAGTAAGGATTTCTCCTCTCATACTGCCCAAAAGGACTTCCATATAACTAAATAGTCTAAATAAAAAAGATCTACTATCTTTACACCGATTCCATAGTCATATTATAAAAATATAAATACATAAATAAAGTCTATGTATCCATGCCAAGGGCCAAGCCAACTTCATGCTTACGGCTGTAAGGTAAGATTCAAGCACACCATTAAATAAACTCATACATCCACACTTTTACCACGCAATACCACCATAATCATACATTCCATAAAACACATAGTCAAGCTATCCACGGTGCCATTGTATGTAATGACACTGTCGGTAATGAAACACACCATAAAGATAAACACAGAACATCCATTAAAGATAAAATAAAACCCATTACAAAGTGTTGTTAAACGACAAAATTATACACAGATCCAAGCCAAGATTTGGTCGTTCAAACTCTTTCTTTTCCCAAACATTTACATTCAACAAAGACATGGAGAAGACTACATAGTCACATCCATTGGATGAAAAAGCAACTATAAAACCCCAACCAACAAAACTACACAGCGATACATTTTCCCACCTAGAGTTCGAAATATATGTCAAAACAAATACAAAGTAGTAAGGGCCTTTCCAATCTCAGAGCTTACCCGAATAATGGTTGTGTAGGAAACCTATAGCGCCACCATCAAGACACACTCTGTCACCTGCACAATCCAACACGAATACTATTAGGAGTATGGAAGTGAAAATTGAAACCAAACAAAAACAATACATTGTGTAGATTGACGACATGGCTTACCAACGAAAGAGCAGGAATGTTGTCGAGTTGCCCAGCATGGCACCCGAAGGCATGAGACCACCCAAACAAAACCAACAAAATACCAAATGAATCAAATGCAAACCCTATCTAGTGGTTGAGGCATTTTGACCGTGCTTCCCAAGAACCACTTAAGTCGCCACTCTATCTTCAATTGTCAATTAAATCGAAAACCCATAACTCCATAATTTGTTCACGTCGTTGTTCCATAGTTCACCACCCTCCAATGTTTAAACCATAAAACCATGAATTGTCACGCTAATATAAAGTTTTGATGGCATATGGAATATTCCATAAACCATAAACCCTTTTACGATATAGTTTCCAAAGTATATATTACAAGGTCATTAATGTTCAAAAGCGTAAGCATATAAATGTATACCATAAAGTTTTTAACCATGCATAAAATCAAAGCTCATGAACCTCATTTACATAGGACTTAGGTATAGTTAGGCCTAGGACTTTAGTCCTCTTTCCACCCAGCTTTGAACATGAATAGTGTAGTGTAGATGTAGTCACTGTAGACACGGGATGCTTTAATTTACAACGGTCATAGAAAGAGTTCGCCGATGAAATATCCTGCATAAGAGTAAGAGCATGTATTAGTTCATGATGAACTAAGTAAGCTCCTTATCAATAGGAACCCTTACCTCTCCGAGTGGCCCCTCTAGGGATAAAAAACCCACCACTCCACCCCTTTACATACGAAGGCAAGTTAGCCTCTTATGAATAAAACCAGAAACAAATTTAAAGACATAAAATAAAAGTAAACTGTAACATAATGTAAGTGTCGACTTATGTCCTCAACTAGTAGGCAAACATAATAACCATACAAACAAGTTCAAGTAACAAAATAACATCACATAAATACATCAATAAAAAAAATTGTTGCGACACCTATGTTCAGTATTCAACAAAGTTTTACTCCACAAAAGTTTAAAGAGTGTCCTTGAATTGTAGTATTTTATTAATCTATTATTTTGTTTTATTTACTAATTTTAGGAACATTACAAGGATTTTATGGCATGTACATCTTCGTGAAGAGCCGCTAACTATATGATCAAGTTGACGATGGATCTTAATTTCTAATTAGAAGCTGTCCATGGTTTATTTTCTTCGATGTTGGAACAATGATTAATAGCATAAATATGAATGACAAAGATTTACTTCCCTAATGAGAACCTCCCCATGCTTCCTTTTACTCGAAATTGTAACAATGATTAATAGACTAAATTCATTGAACGACGCGGACGACTTATTCGAACGACGTGGCCAGTGATGGATAGCGTGCATGTATTTACGCCTTAATACACCTTCAAATCTTCATACAACATCACATCTTCATTTGTTTTAGGAAAATAAAGCGACTTGAATTGAAGTTGCTGAAGAAGATTCAATTGGAATTTCCACATTCTTCGCTATAAGCGAACAGAGAACAGGAAAAGAAATGGCCGACAGAAGACCAATTTCTGGATCTCAATCCGTCCGGCGTCCAAGGAGCATCGAGAGAGAGGGCAGACGACGACGTCGGAGTCTTACCCGCTCACGTCAGAGCCGTAACGGATCAATTGATAGTCAGATACTTCCGAATTATGAAGCACCACAAATGTAATAAATCTTTTCTTGCTAGAAAGTCAGGTTAAGCCTACAAATTTTTTTTAGATCAGAATACATTAGGTGGAAAGGAGATTAAAAATATGTTAAAGGATCATAAGGGTGAAATATATTCAGGAATAAGAGGTTTGGAGCAATAATAGTATAAATTGTGGAATTAATTTTTAATGGATTGTGCAACAGGGACGAACATGCCAGAAAAATTGATATAATGAGGAGGAAACATAAGTTTTTTAATGCTCACAAATCGGAAGAATGGTAAGTGTTTTAATTATTATTTTAACCGAGCAGATTCCACAATTTGCAACTGTATGGTTCCCTTCAAGTTGTCATCTCTGCTGGACATTTAATTAACCTTATAGGCCATTAATGTTTAGTGTTTTTCTTGTTATCTCGCTCGCGTTGAATCGAATCGTTGCAAATACGTTTCAGGTTTAGAGATGCTTATCACCCTTCACGTGAAACTTGCAATCAACTTGGAAAGGATATGTTGGAGGATGCAATATCTGAAGCGTTAGATGCTTCTTTCGTTGACAAGTTTTCAGCTAGAAACTTTTCTAACTGTGTATACAAATGTAAAGCCCGGAATTGTCCGAAGGTTTTTCAAGCTCTTAAATTTGTACTTAATCACTTGAAGGGAAAACACCCCGACATAGTCCAATCTGTCACAGCAACTGCAAGTGACGACGTGTATTATCAACACTTCATGAAGTAAGCAAATTTGATCTGAGAATATAATTAATCCCTCTCTTTTCTAATATGTTTCGCTTTGTATCTAGTAAATACTAATTTTTTTTTATCTATTTGCTGGATTGGCTACAGCGATTCATATGACCCTTTTCCACAACAGGTATAATATTTTATTGACCATTAATTATATCAATTTATCTTTCCCTTGGGAGGGATGATCATAGGCGTCGGGGATTACTGCTCCACTTTCTATCATAATTGTTTACTCTAAGCTTGCACATTCGATGTACTTAATACAGATGAACCACTTACAGCGGCGACTTCCACCAGTGGTCGTGCCTATTCAAGGAGCTGGGTAACTATGTTTTTCGTCAGCTTTTAAGTATTTTAGTCATTTACTGTCTCCCGGAACTAACTAATTTCTGCAATATTCCAGATCCTTGGGGCCATTCGTAGCGGCACCAGTTGAAGTAATGTGGGAAATGATAGCAAATGAAACCCTGAAAATTCCAACGGATCAACATTCTCGGAGTCTTCCAAGGTAACTTCAATTTGTTTTTGAATTTTCTTTTGGTTACTTGATAAATTCAACAATCTTTTTTGTTTTTTTGTTTGCAAACAGATATGATGATGTCGATCCTCCGACAGAAGATGAGGTTACGGTTACTGACTACAGAGCCATAAATATCTGATTACTGAGACACATTTTCACGTATATTGCATTGTCTTGCTTAAACAAACCGAAGAAACATTCAATTTTAGTTTTAATTTACGCAATGTTCCAGTTTTCTGAGTAATTTTATATAAACTTTTAATTGTTGAAGAAAATTAAGATTTTCTGTTAATTAAATAAACATGAGTGTTTAAGTATAAAATTATATTAATTGCTCAGAATTGCATCTAACTCGTTATATTTTTTTAATATAATTTTGTATATTTTAATAAGTATTTTTAAGTATTTGGTTAGTTGTTTAACCAAATTTTCTGAAATAAAAAAACACGATATTAGATTATCTTTTTAATTTATTCAACATGTAAGTCATCTATGTTTTTCAAAGCTAAGATGGCAAAGATTCATTTAGGGAAGGTGATATAGAAAAGATGATTCATTTCAGGATAATGGTATCCTTCTATTTATTAATATATTTTGACTGAGATTTATCAATGTAAATGTTTTTTATCTTAAATTTTTTACAAAAAATTACATTTCAATAAATTTAAGCATTTTCTTCCTTTATAAATTCAGCTTTAATTGTTAATTTTTTTATTTTACTATGGATATAGATTTTTGAACATTAAATTTTTAATTACTTTTTATTTTTGGTAATATTATGTTAAGTTGCAACATCCTCATATTTAGCTCTAGTTCAGCTAGCTTTTATGGGTGCAATAAACATTAGTTAAGTTTAATGGTTAAAAATAGGGGTAATAATAATAGTTTTTTTTATGAAATGGTGTTTTTTAAAAATTAATATTAATTAGTTTAATATCTATATTATACTATAAATCCATAAGTACAACAATTTTGTATTTAGTTTAATGCTTTAAAATCTTTCTAATCAATTTAATTGTGGCTAGACTAATTATAAAGATACAAGTTATGTACACATTTAAAAATTAATTTGTTTTTTATTTTTATTTCTAACAATAAAATAAAATTATAATCCATATTTTTATATGATAAATAATATTCATTCAATTTTTAAAAATAAAAATAAAATATCATTATTAAAAACAAAATCAGTTATTTAATATATATAATATATCTTAATCCAACTTTTCTACATATCTTTTCATCCAAAAACACTTTAATCATAAACATAATCTTTAAAACCAAAAAGAAATCCATGACTTACTGACAACAATCATGCCTAGAAGGTACCTTATTAATTCTCAAATAAAGGTGTTTTAAACAAAATGCAAAATGTGTTTTAAATTCTCCAAGTAAAGAGTTACACTGTAACACGTGGAAAAACAAAGAATATTTTCCATGTTATAATGACATGAACTAAAGGGTTACACTTTAATTAATGTAAAAAACTTTAATTACTGTGTAAAACAAGTAAATGATGGTAATTGTTTTGATAAGTTTAAGACAAACAAAAATTAGCTGCTAGGCACTGTGGCTAGACTTAGTAACAAGCTTGACTAACTTTGATTATTTGCCACACTTTGTGTGGTGTTGTGTGAGGTTAGTTAAGATGAGGGAAATTGAAGAGGCTTCCCACCAGTGTTGAAATTTGAACGGAAAAATAACCATTATGGGGTATTTTGACCTTCAAATAGGATTAAAAATTCTAGTAGATCATTTTTTTTGAAAAGTAAATTTATCATTTAA
Source organism: Pseudotsuga menziesii (assembly GCA_001517045.1). NCBI lineage: Eukaryota > Viridiplantae > Streptophyta > Pinopsida > Pinales > Pinaceae > Pseudotsuga > Pseudotsuga menziesii. The sequence continues at coordinate 293,499 of LPNX011056521.1, forward strand.
ACGTATTTTTGAAGGGCAACAAAATTACTAAAAATTATAACTTACTACTAGTAAATTAGTAATATCTATACTTTTATCTTATTATTATATAAAAATTATACTTTCCAAATTCCAACCTTTTCAAGTTTCACTAAAATGAAAAATATTAAGTTAGTTTTATTTCCATCATCTATGCTTTTTTATTTGTACGTTCTCTTGTTTTTTTCTTAAAGCAACAAAAGTCATTTAACAATGATTTTTCTATTATTTCTTAAATTTTTTTTTAATATTGTAATTACCATTTACATAGTACAAATTTCAGAGCTCAATGCTCAACTAAATGATTTGAAAGTTGGAAGTGGAACTTGGAGGGCTGGAGCTAGAGCCTAGAAGCCCTTGGAGTTGGAGAGTGGGTAGGCGAGTCTAGACTCTGGACACCTGCCCAAATTTTTTAATTTAAATTTAAAGATTTATTTAAAAATCTATTGATTTGTTTAAAATCTACTATGATTTTCTGTAATGTATATATATTTAAACTCCATACTATAGTACATGGTTCAAAATCAAGATACATACAATAATAAACTCCATACTATATACTATAGTACATGGTTCAGAACCGAGATACAAACAATAACAACTTACATCAGTTAAGGAAAATAATATTTCTAGACAATTGCGGTGAGAAATTCACTGTCTTGGTTAATTTTAGCATATTATTATCTCTAAAGCAAATTTATTTATGAACTACGGAGTGCAAAATGAAAATAACATAATATATCCAAGAGAAGGAGAAAGTTGTGAGGGTTGTGAGATTAATCCTAGTCTCGCTCCTATGCGAACTCCTCCATTTACTTCTGCAAATATTTTAGCGTAACGTTGCTTCCTCTAGACTCCTTCATAACTTCCTTGTGCTCGTTATCCATTTTTATTTTCCACTAATGGACTGATGGTACCGAGTCCCAAGTCTACATTTCTTGGCCGGTAACCATCGACTGGTATCGAGGGCTATGGAAACTTAATCTTCCATTGGTATAGATTCTGCAGCCTACGATTGATGACCATCCAGAAAATTTGACCTAAGATGGCTCTTTATCCCTCTCCTCATTATTAATGATTATTGAGTTACGGGTATATAAAATCCTGTAGTAGCCAGCTACCATGGACAACCATCCAAAAAATTCGACCACCGTCAAGTCTATAATATACCTTCGCTTGCTTTGTTGACTAGCCAAAATTTGTCCTTTCTCAGACCTTGGTCTGCTTCACCTGGCCATATGATTATACAATTGCTATAAGTTATTATGTTTTCATGTCATAGTAACGCTCATTTTTCTTCTGTTGGTTTTGTTATCAATTTGGTCCGATGGATGCTAGAGTGTTGTTTTGGTATTCTGCACTTTCTGGGGACCACTGTTGGCAACTACTTGTTTTTGGATGCGTGGAGGAGAAAATACTACAGGATTCCTACTGGTTCGGTAGGATGGCATATTGTACCATGATAGATATTAATAACGCCTATTTTTTATTTTAATATAAAAAAGTAAAAAACAATATTATTTTGAAAAAAAATTAACAAAAATTAATTATCAAGGGGTAAAATTTTTTGCAAAATTTCACTATCGAAGGGTAATTTTTTTTTAGCAAACCTTCACTCTTGAAGGGTAAAATAAAATAAAAAGATGTTTCATGACGAGAAACATAAAATGCCAAAATGTAAAAAAAAAATTGACGGGTAGAATAAAAATCAAATTCCAGCAGTGCTTCAGACTCTGAGAACATATATCGCATAGGCTCTAAGAGCTTTTAGGATCTGGAAGTAGCTTTCTCTTGGTGCTTGGTGGCACTCGCAGAGAAAAGCACATCCATTTTTAAATCTATGTTCTCCGTAAGGGGATAAATTCTTGCATGTCACTAATGACTTCAAAATCTTAACCCAAGTGTTTACAAGCCTTGTACTCTAGCCACCAAAATGTACAAGAGTTGCTTATTTAATATTGATAATATTTTTTTTCTTTTGAAAGCTACAAAGAAGTATATTATATCATCAAAGGAAAATACAAATTACAGACCAATTTACATCTAGATATCATCGTGGTCTGATAAGGTGGTACCACCAACACAACCAAGAAAAAATGCTCACTAAGTATTGATTTCTTAAGAAAAGAGTACCCTCCCAACAGAGGGAAAATAGACTTAAATCAATTTGAAATGTTTAGGGCGTATAAACAGAGACCTAGAACTAACATACCTACAACATAGAAACCCATTTATCAAAGAAAGCAAAAACATGGAGATTTTTATTCGGGAGATGAAGACATTTTTTAACTCGAGCCTTCTCCATGAGAAGAACTAGAGAGTTCTTCTGTGATGGGACATTGTCTATAATATAAGCTCTGAGAGTGATCCATGGGCTACCTCGCTAGCAATCGTTCAGTATTGCAGAGAGTGATAGGGTCCTCCATCTCTTGACGACACATTTTTCTAATATGCTCAATGGTAGGCTCAGCCAACACTAATGCATGGGTTCCGGGAGTCACTTCCTTCTTCCAAGATCCAATCCTTGCTGCATTGGATCAGATTCTTATATTGCATTGGATCAGATTCTTATATTTCTTCTTGGACAAGCTAAGGGAGACATTTCCCGTGAATTCTTCGTCCACATTGGTCTTCTGGAAACTAAGAGTTTCAAACCTCTTTTCAAACAGGGACTGTCCTGATTCGATATTGTCTTCCAAATTGCTCATATTATCAATAATTTTGTCTATAATTTTTCTTATTTCCTCACCATATGTCCACGAGATCCTCCTCTAACCTTGCACGTCCTCCATTAAAAAGCCCAACATATTTTCTTGGGTTACCCAACATATTTTCACTACCCAAGAGTGATTTACTTTTCCATATGAGTTTTCCAAAGCAAGTCGGTTCATGACAATGTTGGATTTGCAGTCGTTAATTGGGCTCTTGGTAGAGACAAAGATAAATATTATATATGTTCCACCACCAGATTTCTTTATTTTCCTACCACTCGAGGCCCCACAATCGTTGTTGTTGTGCCTGAGCTTGTAGAAATGGTGCAGGAAGGAAACCATACATAAGAAGTATCAATTTCCAAACAAAGAACTAGGCTCTTCCATTGCATTTCTCCTACTGAATTCACATTCATATAAATTCCTCCCACCACCACGGGGACTTCACTTAGTGAACCTCTCACATAGCACGTGAGATCGTGGGATATTAAAGATTACCCTTAATTTCAAGAGATATTGACCCAAACTCTTTTTGTTGAAACCCCCTCCCAATACTTAAAACCTCCTCCCCACCCCTTTTTGTACCTCGATCCTTATAAACCACCCTACCCATCCCCACCTTAAACCCATCTTCCCCCCAATACCTGTAATATATTGGTTCGATATTTGATCATTTTAAAACCCATAATATGAACTAACATGATAAGATATTGGCGAACAAGTGAAGCCCCATGCTCACCACCTAGAACTGTGGTTCAACTAACTCATCACCATGAATGTTGATGGTATGCACAAGAATCACTTTTCTCGTAAAAGTAGTCACCATCCCCATATTCATTAAATCTCTCACAAACATGGAGGTTTTAATTAACTAAATTCTCCTTGATAAGTACATTGACCGCATTCCCTCCCATGTGATCTACTCTAGCATATTGTGCATGTGTATACGTGTGTCTATCATTTGTATCCTGAGTAATATCAACAATATTCAAGTAATAAGGAAACTTACTTTACTCTCACCTTTTTCCTTTGAGATATAGTGAGCAACTTTGTCGACAGCATGTAAATCATGTAACAAGTCTGTATTTATTCCTACCCACAAAGAGTCAAGCAATGTGTATTTGGAATGAATCTAGGTTGAGACGAGGTAAAGCTATTGCTTTTCTATAATCAATTGAATAAACAACAACAAAAACACTTTTATGTTTGAAAAAATTTAGTTATAACTTTGACTTATCCCACAAGGAAATAAAACCTACCTAGTGGGAATTTGTTGAATAAAAGACAAACCTGATATAATCACCTTTCAACTATAATTCCAACTGGGATCTAACAATATAAATTATGATCTAAACCGGGTTCTTAAAAAATTTAGATCTATGAGTTTAAAACAACAAAATAGTTATGTATGTATATAGAAGTTAACAATAGAAGTTATCATAGGGTAAATCCCTTGAAGAAATCTCGGTTATAGTAGCATTTTCCACAAAATAAACCACATTATTCATTACTCCAGTAAAATAGAGAAGAGGAGCATCGGAATGTTTGTTTTGAGGCCAGTATTCACCCAAAAGAATTCATCTGAAGTTACAATTCAACGAGGCTTGAAGACCTTCACTTAATGAATACAGGAAGCACAATGCAAATCCAAAAATGGAAACCTTCTAATAAAAATATTCCTTTTTACAAACCCTCAAGAGAATGTGGAGTTGGTGAATCAAATACTGACTATATTATGTGAATGTGCAATTTTGGAGATAAACGATACTTTTTAATCCTTGACGTGGAACCCCATATCAACCGAGTGGGGTTAATCCAAGTAGAAAAATAACATAGAGAGGAGGACCCCCTTTCAAACATTGTATTCTAGATCAATGAATTATGAGGATATTCAAACACCCTGAAAGAAACAAAGACATACCATCATTAAACCAAAACTACAAAAACAAGGATAATTTTAAGAACACCCCCAAAATTTATATGTATAATCAATGGGCGAATCTCCCTAATGTATAGGAAAATTTTAAGGGTATTTTATTAATAATATAATATGTATATCTAAATTTTTGGCTAATCTCTCATTCTATTATAGAATCTCCTAAAATGTTGGCGAATATTTCACTAAACTATAACATATTGTAAAATCTTGGCGAATATTTCATTGAATTATAAAATACTGTAAAATCTTGACAAATCTTTCACCAAATTCTAAAATATTGTAATTTCTTGGTGAATCTCTTGCTACTAAAAATCAGCTTTAGATTCTATAGATTACCAAGGTAGTGCAATAGAAGAGCATATATCAAATCTCAAATCTCTCAACTCCTAGATCGTCAAATGAACCAATGCATGAATGAGGAGAGGAGGCATTATTTATACATTTCACAAGGACTATTTGGTCACTCACTACTGCAGGTGTTGATTAAAAACAACTACAATAACTAGATTAAGGGAAAGTGGGAACTCCACTTTTTATCTCATCCCTTAATGGTCCAATAGACACGTGGGGATCCAAATCTTGACATTATGGAGTGAATATGGCACCCACAAACCATTATTACAACGTGGATTATTATTGAGACCGACAACCTTAATATAATGTATGAATTCTCAATTAGTTTATTTTCCATATCTTTTATTTTTAAGATACCCTTTAAGAAAAAAAGAACCTACTTATCTGTCTGTAGATAGGAATGCCACTTTTTCCTTTCTTTTGAAGACAATCAAAATATGAATTATGTTGTTTGATTTAGAATTTTTAGATTTAGTTAGAAACATGCAATGGTTATTAGAAATAAGAACACACACTAACAAGAATAGAAAGAACATTAATGCATCATCATGCATATAATTAGAAGTACATTGTTAAAGACTTATTTTTCTCAGATAAACCGAGGTGTTTGTATCGATGTCCTTGAAATTTTTGAATGCATGAAAAATGTCATAAAATTGTTTCAATCACTCTCATTGAATACAAAAGACTAGATATCAAATAACAAAATGTCTAACTATTAGGTCAAACATACCCTATACATATTATATATAATCATGATGGAAATGAAGTATAGTGGTTGGATTAAACCATATATTTATCATACATAAATATATCCGATTCTAGATGATGATAGTAACTACACATCAAAACAAATCACCAAAAAAAAATTTACTTCTGAATGACCCTTACAAAAAACAAAATATTGTAAAACAACTATCGAACCCTACAAATTTAGGTTACAAATAAAATTAATGAACTATGCAATATGAATAAAAAAATATATCAGTCACGAGATTCTCAATACATATAAAATAATCTACTAGTACAATTTGGACACAAGAAGACAAGCAAAATAATGACCATTCCACTATAGCGCCACAATTATAATCAGTGTGTATTCATTTGTATTACAATCATACCAAACATCAGCAATAACAAACATAACATATGACCATTTCCACACTCATTAATGTTTGAGATCCAATAATATTTGCATAGAAAGATCCTCATAAAAGCACAATTTAAAAAACCGGGTCAAACTCAATTTGAATATATAAAAACCACTATATATAACAACATATAAATGTCATTCAATAGTTAAAACTTGGAAAGGAATAAAACAAATCATATATTTTGAGTTGTTACACCGAAATCTTGTCCTCTTGATCCATGTGTCAACCCTTTGCATAATCCCCAAATTTCCCTCTGTTAAAGTTGATTGGTGTTGAGATTATTTCTTCCTTTTTCCCCTCTTTAGGAAGGCCATTGCTCTTTCCCTTCATGCTAGGTGCATTGGTGTCGGATCTTTGTGTCCCACTGCTAGGTGTGCCGACGGTGCTCTTTCCCTTCATGGAAGGTGCACCGATGGTGTTTTGAGGGAAAAGAATGCACGGGGGGTTCACTCAGTAAACTTGTTACATAGCACGTACGTTCATAGGACATTAAATAATATCCCTAATTTTACTAAATATTGGAAAATACTTTCTAAAATTGTATTGTTTACCCCCCTCACAATGTGACCTTTTCAATTGATAAAACCCCTAGTTTCACCAGGTATTGTAGGTATCCATTTTTAACATCCCATTTATACCATATTTTAAATTTGTAACAACAAGTTCCCTAACACATCTTAGTATATGCAAACAAGATGATAAATAAAATATAGTATAATGCTAGTAATGATCGTGACAAGATTGCAATGGTGATTGATTCATTTGTATCGTTCGATAGTGGAATACCCAACGAAATAGTAATGGGGAAGGAAAACACGTAAAAGGAAACCCATTCTAGAGACAAATGTAACAAAGAATGTAAAATATTTATAGTCCAATAGTGAGTGCAATGCTTAGAAAACATGAGAATTGCACATGTTTCACACCAGAAGCTGTTAATCTACCAATTTTATATCATGTAACTACAAGTATAGCCATAGATATCTCATGTTTTCTACAACCTTAATAAATTGAACTCCATAAAATATTTTTAATAATCTTGATAAATGTTTTTTGTTCTTTTTTTAAAGCTATTTGTATGCGATTTTCAATATATGCATAGTAAAATATGGTAAAATAACACTCTTATTGTTTCAATAATCTATGTGCATATATATTCTTATGCTTAAAGTATTCCAAGTTTACTGAACACATATTCTTCTACAGCTATTGAATCTCATTTCTATATCTATACAAGATAAAAATTAGTCGAAAATTAGAGCACGTTCTCTTCATTTCCTATTTAAAATCTTAAAATAAATTAAATGACACTCCCATATAAATTTAACATTGGTTATCCAAGAGGTTATTGATTTTTCTTGGGTCGAGAAGTATTCTATTTTGGAATATTTGTAATAATTTAATTGGGAAGAGAAACTAAGACGAAATTCCTTAATTTTTTTATGTATATGATCCAATGATATAATCAAATTCTTTGGTATTTTTTAAGATGGATTTATGGAATTAAGATTTCAATCAATAATATTAAAATACGATTAACGTAATGATATAAATATTTTCATTTAAATACTATTTAACAAAAAAAATCATAAGCATAATAATAATATTGTAGAAAAATTCATTGAAATTAAATGTTGTAGTATAAAATGTTTTCATATACAACATATATATATATATATATATATATATATATATAGAGAGAGAGAGAGAGAGAGAGAGAGAGAGAGAGAGAGAGAGAATTTTATGTGAGGCTAAAATGCCATTTTTCTTGTAGTGTAGGGGTGGCATATATATATATATATATCGGTGAAAACACGAAGTTTGTATACACTTTTTTCCTGTTTTTTTAACAATAAACTGCAAAGCAAAATTTTATGTTTCTCAGCTTAAACCCTTTTAAACCCATACCCCCCATAGGAATTTCACCTTGATGTAAACACAAGAGGTTTAGATAATTCTATTATATTCGTACTCATATTTATTTGAAATTTGTTTATGGACATATAGTAGGACAAATTTGATAGGAACCAACGACATATACTTTAAAGTTTTAGGTTTGGATAATGAGTGGCATGTGTGCCCTTCATTTTTTTTGGGAGATGGTTATTCATTTTAAAGAAACAAAATGTATGTTTATAATATACACAGATTGTTCTTTGTAATGGACTATATGTTGAGGATTTTTAGACCTAAACACTATTTTATTATTTTTTGAAATAACTTATGTTTAAAAAATCGTGCCTTATTGACACATGTTTGTGTCCTCCCATTTTCTTTCAAATGTGACTCTTATCATACAAACTAAAACTACCGTTTTTAATAGGACAATGCAAGGAACATCCTTGTGAGTTTTTACATTTTTTTTTTGTTTTCATTGTGATGATCTTGAATTTCCAGTGTGACTCATTCTCAAAAAAATGTATAGCAACTTCACATTTTCACCAATATATATATATATATATATATATATATATATATATATCACAATTTGAATGTTATTCCTCGGCCCACCCAAATAAAATAACCCACAATATTTATATCACTATGTCAAATTTAAAAATCCTTTTGACCCCTTAATACGAGGCAATATATTTTTTAGGATTTTAGGAGTATTCAAACCCCCAATATGAATGGACGTGATATAATATTACCTTGCTAGTGACGAAGCTTTAAGACCCTTCTCGAAGTTGGATGAGGTGGAGGTCTAACCCTATCATCTAGGTGAGGTGACATTCGGTTCCTAACCTGTAGGGAAGATCCCTTAGATCCCTCCTTCTAATCCTCAACCTACTCTATCCCTTTAACCTTATAAATTAAACCCTCTCTCCATTGTGAAGGGAGGAAGGACTATGGTACTATTATGCTGGTGTAATTTTGAGGTGATCCCTATCATCCTTTGGGAGGATGTTATCTTGCTTTGGAGGCATGGCTTGGATTTTTGGATGGAATATTGCAGCATTAAGGCTAGGTTGTGATGTTCTATCCTATGTAAGTCTATGTATCTCCTTGATTACATTAATAAAAATCTCTCTCCATAAATGTTATTGTGTTAATAATGCTATAGCTTTCTTCCTTAACTGTTAGCTTATATCAATTCATGTTTGGATACACATGTACTATTTCCTTGTTTCCACTTGATTTACAGGGTTTTGTAGGTGATGATCTGAAGGCTCTGGAGCTTGGATCAACAAAGAGTGAAGAGGATTGCATATTGCAGGTAATTGATCTATCTATTATATTTCATTTCTATTTGATCTAGGAAAGTAGATTGCATTCTGTAATTGATTTTTTTTAGATCCACTTGGACTAAAGAGATCTAGCTTGAGTTTGCTTGAGTATATTTATCCGATAACAAATTCGACAACCGTACTGAAGAACAGTAATTTAGTGACCATAATGGGGAAGTACATAGATCTGATTTCTTTTGTTTTTTATTTCATATCTTTTTATCAATCCTTTTTCTAGCCTCTAGAGATCCTTCCTCCTTTAGATTTTTCATTTGAAGAGTGCCTTACATCCTCTTGATTCTCTTTGGATTACTATCATACCTTCTGCCCTTCTCCCATAAGAAATAAGGCTTTTATCCTCTGTTTCTCCACCAATGCACCTGGGTTGTGTACACAGTGTGCCGTATTTTTTATTTTTTAGTTTCATAAGTGTTGTCTCCACTAGCGCTCTTTGACTTAAGAGATAGTGCATCACCGACGCTTTTGTGCATTGTAGTAGGTGCGCCACGACGCTCTGGTGCAGTGTAGTAGGTGAGCCATAGGAGCTATTTTGTAGTATAGTAGGTGTGATGTTGGCACTCTGTTGTAGTGTGATAAGTGCGCCTACCCCATCTTAGGTTCTCTAGTGCAGAACAGGGAAGTGCACCACCCTTTGAAACTCAAATTTTAGCTTGATTTTCCTTCATTTTTTGTTTTGGTTTGATGTATTTTGCTTTTTAGGATGTATATGATAGTCATAGACCCCCTATACCCAGCATTACCTCTATTTGGAGTTGATTTTGGGATTTTTTAATAGTTAAGTGAATGACTTGGTTGTGCTAGGCAATTTTAATCCTCCACCTATTAGCTCTTCCTTACCATTGCTAATCACTTTTTCAGACCTATTTAGATCTATTTTGATTCTCATATCTGATCTCCAAACCCTTCCTCCCCTTAGTCATTGAGTTTTGGTTGCATTTTGCTTGGTTTGGAGCAATTCTTGATTGTTTTGGAGTTGTTTGGGTGCTTGTCATAGTATTTTTTATTTTTGAATGAATGGAGTGTTGTAGATGTTATTTCTTTTTCTATTTTTTAGATATGAGAAGAGAATCATCCTTTTTCGTATTGTTGAGATTCATTTTTGTTTGAAGAGGAAACTCAATCAAAAGAGAAGAAAAAAAAACAAGCCAAAAATATTTTCTCGAGGGCTCCGGCCCTTGAACCCCCTAAAACCCTCAGGCCGGTAGGGTGGACCCATCCCCTCGGACCCCCCTAGGAGAGTGTATGAATACATAGGTATTTTCAAGAATTTTGATTGATGTTATTATTTTAAGCTTCATAGTTTTCTTTGACTAGAAATTGGTTTTCTTAGATCTTTGATTTCTTTCTTCTTTAACATAAAATTATTTCCCTACCTTAGGTAGTTTTCATCGAAAGAGAAATTTTCATTGTCATGTAACTAGGATTTTCATTATTTTTACATTTTTTGTATACAGCCCATGCATCCAATTAACCACTAAAGATAAAATTAACGCTATATTAGGTTTAAAATCATTTAGTAACTATGTGTAAGTTAGTGACGTGTTCTGGCATCGTTAAGCGTGGCATCTGTCGTTTATTGCATGCACTGTATCTTAGGGATTATGTGACTCCTCCACATATCGTCGGTATATTGAACGTCCTTTCATGTACCGTTGAGGTATATCAAAAGGTACTTCACATACTCGATTTTATATTGCAGGGCCCCTTTCGTACAGTTGTACATTAGGAAACACTAGTACGAATTTGATCTCCCCCATACCTAGTGTATACTGGGAGATCCTCTTAGGATTCTTGTGACCATCTGATTTAACCTTTTGGCTGTATTGGCATCGTATAAATGTGAATCCTTGATAATCCTATGAGTGTCCTGACTTTTGATCCACACCTATTCACACCGTTTTCTTGTGTATTTTAGAATTGAGTTGTGTTTGATCATGTGTGGTACTTCGGAGATTCTTAAAGAGTTCAGATATGGGAGACTCTCATAGGAAAACCAATCAAGAGACCCCTTTTTAGGGTATGTCTTTTGTTTCTCCAACTTGTGAAGCTGTTGGTCCTCCTTTCATGACCACTTTGAACCTTCCCAGTTTGACTATAGGATTACATGTATGGTTATTCTCCAATCCTATCATACCAAATGCATCCTTTGTGTTGGATATTGGTCCTTTATCGCATGAGCATCAAACTCATGTTAACCCTTCTCCTTATTCATCGAATGTTGAATTGACTTCCCTTTCTTCCTCTTCACCTGTTGAAAACTCCAATCTTAGTAAACGAGCGGGTAAGAAGGTTACAGCTCCAACCTCTGATCATCATGTTGGAATCCCACCAGCCACTAATCATCATTCTAGCAATATTAATGTACATTTTTCAGCTCGCGTAAACCTAAGTTCCCTTATAGACTTTGCAAGGGTGATCACCTTCTCAAGGACTATCTTGTTCTTTCACTTGCATCAGGAGTGTGGTCTAAACATCCTATGTCATTATTATTTGATCATAATGCTGATGACGCCCCATTAACCAATGACTCTTTTGTTAAGAGTAAAAAAGGAAAGGTTAAATATCCTTGCTTGATATGTAAGGATATGCACCGCACTTACCTTTGTCCTCACATGTATGAACCTTTAAAGTTGTTGGAAGAAAATATTGTTCCTTAGGAACATCTTCCAACTGGTTATCATAAGTTGTCCCTTGACACTCCATTGGTTGATCAAGTGGTCGATCTAGGTCCATCCTTGGTCAATCCCACTCTTCTGTTGAAGAGTGAAGTTGAAGCAGTCGATCCAATTCCATCCTTAGTTGATATCACTCTTCCTTTGGAGAGTGAAGTTACCACTCAATCCCACTCTTCTGTCAGAGAATGTTGTGACTGAAGTAGTCCCTTCGACATAGTCTTCGTCTTATCCCCATATTCTAATCGAGATTGAAAACCATCGAGCTGAAGTTTTCATAGTTAGTTATGATTGTTCTATGTAAGGGGAAATTTTGTCTCTTTTGACAGAAACCTCTCTGAGTAGTGAGGTTATTTCCTTTGACTGGAGTAACCTAACATAATATTGCCTTCATTCAATTGTTCCTTTCTAGATATTTGTGTGAGTTTCCTCTAAGAGTATACTCTGCACTATTATTGACGAAGGAGCTTATGTTAGAATTATATCCTCTACTTCTTGGAAAACCATAGGTTATCCTCCTGTTATTCCAGCCACCAATCAGATACTGGATTTTAATCAAAGACCTATAGCACCTTTAGGGATCCTTCCTCAGTTTCCCATTACTTTGGAAGGAAAAACTATATGTATCGATGTTATGGTAGTCCAAGGTCCCTTAGATTTTAATCTGCTCCTTGGCCGTGATTATGTTTACACCATGAAAGTTGTAGTGTCCACACTCTTTCGAGTGATGAATTTTCCCCATGATGGGAATATTGTGACCGTTGATTAACTTTCCTTCGTTAAACCCGATAATCATATGATTCCTAGTCATCAAACTTCCCTGAATGTCCCTTATGTTATTATGGTTCCTTCCCCTTCTAGTTATCTCGTTCCCATCATAGGTAAAATGGGGGGCATATCTCCATCCTCTAGAATTCATACTAGAGTTAAGTTGCAAGCTTCTTATGTAAGTAGGAAACACACCAACCTCTGGTAATCATGTTGGCTTAGAACTGCTGTGAGCATAATTCCCTTTTTGTGTCAAGCTCGTTAAAAAATGAAACGGACATTGTCAACATAGTTCCTTTTCTGTTTCATGTTATTTAAAAAATTAACCATATGCTTGTGAGTGTGGTTGACATTATGTGTCAATATCGTTAAAAAATGAAATAGATGTCCTCAAGCATAGTTACTCTCTGTTTTGAGATTCTATAAAAATGAAATAAGTCCCCTCAAGCATAGTTATATTTTTGTTTCAAGCTTGTGTGAAACTGAAACGGGCCCCCACAAGCATAGTTCCTATTATGTTTCAAGATTGTGTAAAAATGAAACAAGTCACCTTGAGCAGTGTTTATTCTTCATTTCAAGATCGATAAGAAATAAAACTGAGCTTGAGCAAAATTCATTTTTTGTTTCAAGCTCGTTTAAAAAATGAAATGGATTCTTCCATTGTGTTAAGAATCAACTTTTGAACCTTCTTTTCATATAATTTTAAACCATACAAAATGAATCTTAGGGGGAATGCACCCTACCTACTTATGTTGGATTAAGTTAATTGACAGTCGTATTGGGAGTAATCACCAACCACTAGAAACAATCTTCAGAAATATCCCGTCAATGGGAGTCATTTTGAGCATACTTTTTTTTAGTTTCGAGCTCATTAAACCATGAAATGACCTTTTGATCATAGTTCTTATTATGTTCCAAGATTGTTAAAATATTAAGCAGATACCCTAATCATTCTTTCAGCTGATCTTTGAGCTTGTTAAAAACAATAATATGGTGTTGAGCTTACTTTTAATTTTTCATGCTCTGGATAAAACATGAAAAATCGTTTGAGCTTACTTTATTGCCTTTTCGTGCTATAGATTCAAACATGAAAAAGTTATGAGTGCTTTTTATACCTTTAGTGTGCTCGTTAAAAACTTAGTGAAGAGGTATCGAGTATACTTTTACATTTTTTCAAATTCGTTAAAATTGAATTATAAAAAAAGAACTCATTACGGAGTTATATTTAAGCTCTTTTTAGTCTCCTTAAAAAAACAGAAAGATTGGCAAGAGAACTTGTTACGTTTACGTTTGTAAAAGTATCAGAATAGTCGACTAGTTGATGGTAGGTTATATCTTTATCAGACCGACTAGGCCTATTTACGAAAAAATGACCTTTTAGATTCTTTTTAGTTGTTTCAAACTCTCTAAAAATGAAATGAAAAATGAGTTTGCTTTCATCTGACTCGTAAAATCAAATGATGAAAGACCCTTTATGGGATGACCCCCTCCTTTCTTAGGTTAATAAAACATATGAGAATGGACTCATCGCTTGATGACCTATAACGAGTTATTTTTTCCCTCTTTGAACTCATAAAAATGAAAAGAGGAACTCATCCTTCGTTGTGGCTAAATTAAGGAAAGAGATTTTATTTTCTTATGGTAGTACATAGTCACTCTTGAACATGGCACTCATTTTCATATGCATTTCAGGACTTGGGTAATCTGTTTATCTTTGATTCTAGCTAATTCCTATCATCTTCGTACTCCTTTTGAGATGTCCCATAATAATGTCACCATCATTTGCATTGGGGAATTGGTATCATTTTTGTGTCAATACTCTCAAGTAATGGCATGCCCATGTTCAAGAGAAATTTGGTCATCCTTTCACTATCTGCAGTCAGTTTACCTTCTATTATGTTGGTCATCACTGAGTTAGTCTCATACATCACTCTGTTGTCTGGTTTACTCCAAAACATATTTCATTTTTCTTCGTGTCGATGATGGGGGACTCATCATGGCCTTCTTTCAACGAGTCTATTCATGTCAAATTCAACTCCTCATCTGGGAATTGGAATTAGAAACCAAGACAAGTACCTTGGTCCTACATGCCTTAATGACATGTTTACCTCACTTTCAACATGAGTTTACATCATTGACTCTTGATTGAAATATTCTACCGAATGTTCGAATCCAAGTCCTTTATTCACATTCGACAGGATGTGTTGAGATACCTTGGGAATCATTGACATCAATGGGGATTTCCCTCGCACTTGTTAATAGTTTACATTAATGACTGGTAATCAAGTGGTTTCTTGCATATTTTATGTCAAGAAATTGTAATCACATGGTTATATTTTTATCATTGTGGGTTTGGATTGAAGACCGTGGGTTGTCAGAGATCTTTCCCTAGGTTGCGATGGAGATTTTTTTGAGACATATTGCATGGATCTAATTTGTATTGGTTGTGGTTGTGTTATCATCTCATCATGGATCTACACTGATGTCTAGTAGCCATGATTGTGTTCAGTCGGTATCTACTATCATGGATATGCATTGTATTGGTTAGCAGCCATGTTATGAGTCATGTGAGATTTGATTCAGTGGTACTGGAGCAACTTCCATCCAACATCCTTTCCTTCCATTCCTTCACTTCACAAAGCATTCACCTATTACATTCCTATAACTTGATTATTTGGGTGGCATTCTATTACACCAAAATCTTGTCCTCTTGATCCATTTGTCAACCCTTTTCCTAATCCCCAAATGTCCCTCTGCTAAAATTGATTGGTGTTGAGGTTATTTCTACATTTTTCCCCTCTTTAGGAAGACCAACACTCTTTCCCTTCATGCTAGGTGTGCTGATAACTCTTTTTCCCTTAATGATAGGTGCGTTGATGCTGGTGCTCTCTCCCCCATTGCTAGGTGCGCTGATGGTGCTCTTTCCCTTCATGGAAGGTGCACCAGTGGTGTTTTGAGGAAACAAAATGGAGCTTCGAGACCCTTCTCCAAAGTGGATGAGGTGGAGATATATCCTTATCATCTAGGTGAGGTGGAATTTGGTTCCTAATCCATACGAAAGATCCCTTAGATCCCTCCTCCTAATCCTCAAGCTAGTCTATCCCTTTAACCTTATAAATTAAACTCTCTCTCCATTATGAAGGGAGGAAAGACTATGGTACTATTGCGGTGGTGGAATTTCTAGGTGATCTCTATCATCCTTTGGGAGGCTGTTATCTTTCTTTGGAGGCTTGGATTGTATTGTTGGATGGAAGATTTCATCATTAAGGCTAGGTTGTGATGTTCTCCCTTATGTAATTCTATGTATCTCCTTAATTACATTAATACAAATATCTTTCCATAGATGTTATTGTTTTAATAATGTTTATAGCTTTCTTCCTTAATTGTTAGCTTAGATCAATTCATGTTTGGATGCACATGTACTGTTTGCTTGTTTCCACTTTCTTTACGGGATTTTGTAGCTAAAGATATAAAGGCTCTGGAGCTTGGATCAACAAAGAGAGAAGAGGATTTGCATATTGCAGGTAAGCGATCTATCTGTTATCTTTCATTTCTATTTGATCTAGGAAAGTATATTATATTATGTATTTGATTTGTTCTAGATCCACTTGGACTAGAGAGATCTTGCTTGAGTTCGCTTGAGTAGATTTATCCGAAAACATGAGCTCTATAAAAATTTCATAGACCTAATACTCCTAGGATAGAATAAAATCGTAATAACACTGAATGAACCCTAAGAATCAAGAGTGCCCTAGAATTCAACAGAGATAAAAAAACACCCATGATAGAAAGCATGATAAAAGGTAAATTTACAATATAATAACCTATTGTAACCGTGGATAAAAAGAATAAAAAGTTTGATAAAGAGAACACCATGTTAATTAGTTGATAAAAGCATGATGTGAGTTTGTATTCTCTGATAAATTGTATGTGTGACATGCCCCTTCAAGACTTGAGCTTCGACAATGGAGATGTTATGTGGATATTAAAATGTCAAGAAAACTAATAATAAAAACTAGAATCACATCAACCAAAACCTTCACCCTACAAGTGCAATCCAATGTGGGTGAACCATGGATTATTGCATCCTTTATATAGAAAAAAATAGCCCTTGATTTTCCCTCCAATGTTGGAAATCAAGGGTAGAAAGAAGGTATCACATGAAATTGACTAAAAAAACAGGAAAATGCAACTATATTCCTAGAGTACAAGGAAAATGGACGGAAAAGTAACCCTTGGAAGCCTCCATTACTGAAAATTGGGGACCAAAGAGTGATTTTAGTATATTTTCTCTAGAAATTAGGGGTGAAAGATAGATTGGAGGGAGATTTTGCTAGGGCGAAAATATATTTTTTCATTTTCTTCATTAACATACGAGAGGATATTCATTCATTGGATTTATTTTTTTTCTAATAAATATTGGGAGAATATATTTTAGCTAAAAAAACCTTTCTATCTAATAAAATAACACACTAAATTTTTGTAACCCCCTTAATATAGCCCATGGGATATATATAGCTCCTAAAATTTTCCATGGATAAAATTTTAGTAAAGAATGGATGGGGAAGGGGATACGCTAAAAATCCTTAGCTTATCCTAAATATTATCTCTCCTAGGCCTTAGAGCTAGTAATTCCTAAATATTTCTTTGAAAACGTTTGTATGGAAAATTTTGAGAGCTAAGTCTAAACAACAAAGGAGATAAGAAAACTTTTATTATGAAGTTTAATCAATAAAACAAGGGAAAACAATAATTGATAAAAATCTTGCAGCGCATATCAGAAAAAGGCACTTTAAGATGATAATTTATGTTGATGAATATCTAAGTAGCTTGTAGACTTCCTATAGTAGGTACATTGACAGTTCTGATACTAGTGAACCAATAAAGAAGAAGAAAGAGAGAATGATTGAACTACAATGAGAGTTCAAATATATTGGACCCCCTACCTTGAATGGTGAATTGGAGGAACCAACCTAGGCATGATTGTTACATGTAATAAAATATTTTCATATTTATAACTATTTGAATACTTAAAATCCTCGTTAACCATCTATAAGTTGAGCCCTAAAGTTACCTTATGGTGGCAAGAAGCTAAGAGCGTAAGTGATATAAGAAGTAACTATTTAACTTGGAAACTTTTTAGGAATCTATTTAAGAAGAAGCAGATGTCGGAAAAGTACTATGATGAAAAAGAAAAGGAATTCAATGAGCTGAAACTAAGATAATTGACAATAGACAACTTTATAACTAAATTTATTAACTTATAATGTTATGTGCCATACGTAAAGGAGGGAACATATAAAATTTGTAGGATTTTTATCCATTTAGACCAAGCCCATAATGAAAAAATAGAATTTGACATGCTAGAATTAATGGACGACGCCATTAGGAGAAACTGTGTTATTTTTTATTTAAATGACAATTTGAACTAACAAAAACATGGCAAAATAAGAAAAAGAAAAAACAAGAACAATGAAAAAGGGGTTACAAGCCTTTACCATTCCTAGAAGGGGCTAGGAACTTTTAAGATAATAGTTACTATTTGTTTAGAAATCCTTAGAATCCTCCTACTAGTGGTGACTTCAAAAGTACTAGAGCTAGTAATAGCAGGTTTAATAGTGTTGTAAATTATTGGGGTTACAGTCGGCCCCATGTATAATAGATTTGTCTTGATAGAGACGACAAGAATATCTCAAATGTGAACATTCTACATGAAGCTTCTAAAGTGAACAATGTGGTAATAAATATGCCTTGAATCAATGTTTCCTTGGAGGATCATCAGGTACACCATAAATGTATCATGCTAGAAGTTGAAGGTAAGGTTTATGATTTTACTATTTCAATGATTATTAATTATTGAACTACTTTGACTTACATAAAATATCAAATAGTCGAAAAATGCAAGTTAAACAAGGATAAACAACTGAAACCATGTATGTTTGAGTCGGCTACTGGAACCAAGAGAAATTTTTTATAACTAGTGAGACATTGTAATATGTCATTAAATAAGATGAATACATGAGAAACATTAAATGTCTTACCTCTGGTCCCTTTCATTTTCCTAATTGGTATGGTCTTATTAGAACCTCACCATGTAGTTATAAACCGACTAGAGCAAACTTGTACCTATCTAAATGACCAAGGCGACAAGCAAATAATTGAAGTTGTCTTTAAAACATTGTCTATCAGAAAAATTTCAGTAGTATAGCTTATGAAATGTTCTAGGAAAGGTTACCAGTTTTATGTTTTTCAAATAAATCATGTTGAAAAAGACAACCAAAAAGCAATCCTAGAAGATATTCCTGTGTTGAAAAAATTTCAATATGTGTTTCCAGATGAGATTTCAGGTTTACCTCCTAGAAGAGACTTGAAATTTACACTTGATTTAATGCTCAGATCAACACTAGTATCTAGATCCCATTACTGTATGAGTATCATTGAGCCTAGTGTGTTAAGAATGGAGTTGCAAGATCTTCTTGATAAGAAAAATATTCGGCGAAGTTTGTCCATGCGATGCACTTGTTATTTTTGTTAAGAAGAATGATTGTACTTTTTGACTTTGCATTGACTATCAATAGTTGAATAAAACAACCATAAAGAATAGATATCCTTTACCCAAAATTAAATATCTATCTGACCATGTGAGAGGAGATATATTTTTTTCCAAAATTGATCTCAAATCTAGGTACCATTATGTTCGAATTAAGAATGAGGATATTCATAAGATTGATTTTAGAGCAAGATATGGTCATTATGATTTTGTAGTTCATCCTTTTGGATTGAATAACACACCGACTACATTCATGTGTTTAATGAACAATGTACTTACTAATTACTTATACGAGCTTGTGCTAATTTTCATTGACAACATTTTGATCTATTCAAAATATGAAAAAAACATGAAGATCATTTGAGGATGGTTTTATAAACCTTACACGAAAATCAGTCATATGGTCAACTTAGTAAATGTGAGTTCTTCAAGAAAGAAATATAGTATCTAGGAAATATTAATTCATACCAAGGCATAACTATTGATCCTACTAAAATAAAAGTTATTATCGAATGACTCATAGAAAAAAATGTTGATCACATCAGGTATTTCATGGGTATTATAGGTTACTATAGGATGTTTATTAAAGGTTTTTCATGAGTGGCCAATCCTATCAATTCCTTCAGGAAGAAAAGAGTCAAATGTTTTCAGATCTAGAAATGTCAAGACAACCTTGATAGGTTAAAACACTTGCTAACCACTTCTCCTATGTTAAAAATAGTTAATGTCTATAAAGATTTTGTCATCTTTACTAATGCAAGAAAATAAGAAGTAGGTGATGTGTTGGCTCAAGAGGTTCATGATATTTGTTACATGTCTCATAAGTTGAAATATTATGAGAAAAATTACACTCCCCATGATCTACACATAATAGTTGTTATCCATGCATTTAAAATTTGGTGCTATTACAATCTAGGAAAGAAATTTCTGCTATTTACTGATAATTATGGGCTAAATTATTTATTTGACCAAAAGACCCTCAATGAACAACAAGATAGATGTATTTCCTTACTAAGTGAGTATGAATTTTGAAATTAAGCATATAAAAGGAAAATAAAATGTTGTTGCAGATTCCCTTATCCAGAAACAACATGACTTGCAAACAATAATAACCAACAACTATGAATTTGATTTGAAACACCTCATAAAAATGGCCTCAAAGGATGATTTAGAATACATAAATTTGATGGAACAATGTAATAATAGACCTTCATAAGGTTTTGTACATGAATTTCATATTCATGTAAAACATTTTTTTTACTTTAAAAACAAAATCAATGTACCCAACCAAATGCAAAAATAATTCTTAGGAAGCTTCATGACATCCAATATTATAGACATCCAGGGTATCATGACCTCATCGTAACCCTTAAAAAATATTTTTACTGGTCAAATATGAAAAAAAATGTGGCAGAATATGTCGCTAGGTTATTAGAATGTCAGCACGTCAAAGTAATTTACCAATACTCTATAGGACTGCTACATCCCATACCCATCCTAGAATGGAAGTGGGAAACCATTAAGATGGATTTTATTATATGTCTAATTATAAGTAAGAAGAAAAATGATAAAAATATGGTGGTAGTTGATAAGCTGACTAAAGCAACTCATTTTATACATGTCAAATGCACCTACAAGGAGATCAACATCACCATCATTTTCAAGAAAGAAATATTTACATTACATGGTATACCAAAGGTGGTGATAACTAACAAAGATACTGTGAAAGATACTAAGTTTATATCAAATTTTTGGAAACCCAATTTTCAAGAATCAATACTAAATTAAATTTCAATATTTCTTACCACCTGCAAGTAGATGGGTAGACAAAATGGATGAATCATGTAGTAGAAGGCATGTTGTGTATATATGTAATGAAATATCCAGGTAAATGGAAATATTTGTTGCATCTAGTTGAGTTTGCATATAATAAAGGATATCGTGCCTAACTTGGAATAAGCCCCTTTGAGTCTTCTGATGGATCTTGGACTGGAGAGATCGTGGGGGTTTGTAAACAAAAGTGTTGGTTCAGGGAATATGGGGGGAGGGGGCTGCAAAAACCCCTGCTTCTGATCATGGTAGGGGTGGCTCCTTGGTGCCAGGAACCTATCAAAGACAAAAATGACATTAGAGAAGGGAGCAATGATGGATCCAGGAAGGGAAGAAGATCATGCCCAAGAGGGTTCCTTCCAAAAGCCCAATTTATACCATCCATCAAGATTAAATATGATAATGTGAGGGGAAATATTGAGCTGTGGAAGGAGAAGGCTCTCATTGGAAAATTTGTGGGAGTGTAGTCGAAGGACAGGGATCTAGTTCGCTAGATCAAGAGCGAGTGGAACCCTAAGGGCCACTATGATTTGCATCTAGGGTCCAAGGTATTTTTTACAACCATTTTCTTGAACCAGGAGGATAGGGATATGGTTTTAGAGGGTGGACCACGCTTCTTCTTTTCAGTAGGGTTATATTTTCAGCCCTAGAAAGAGCGTTTGAACCCAGAAAATGAGGATGTGATGGTTTCCCCAATATGGATCTTGATATTTTCCCTGCCCTGCAAATACTGGGATCTCGAAATATTACAAGATATCAGAAATTCACTGGGGGAATTTGTGAAGGTGGCAGAGAATACAAAACAACATAGATACACGGCCTTTGTATGCATCTGTGTATACATGGATCTTATGAAAGACCTACCAAAGGAAATCAACCTGAATTGGGATGATGAAGAATGGATCCATACTTCTAACTATGAGAAAATTTCATTCCGATGCAGACAATGCCATGAATACAGCCACTTCAGGAGGAACCACTTTGGGAGGAACTTCCCAAAGTTGTCTCCATCTCAAACCATGTCAAACCAACACCGATAGGGAGAGACAGATGGTGAAGGATTTGCACAGTTCAAAAGTAGGAGGAGAAGTAGGGCATGTGGACCCATGAAACCATGGAAGGAAAATCCAGTGAAGCAACCCAGATCCAATAACCCTTTGGAGATCCTGGAGGAGACTAGGACAGAGGGGGGAGGGTGAAGAGAGGGGGACCTAGTGAAGCAATAGGGATATAAGGGGAAATAAACAAGGAAAGAGGAGGAGTAGAAGACCCCAATGAAGGTGATGGAAGAGGATTAAGTGGAAGAAATGGAATTGGGGAAATTATATCTAGACGCGATTGAGGAGGAATGTGGAAAGAAGGGGCATGGGTATGTCTCCCGGAGGCAATTGGAGCTACTCCAGGAAGCCATCATCAACACTAGAGCTCAAAAACATATAGGGATTGCAAAATATTCCCATAAGGGTAGTAAAAGGAAGTCATAGCATGACAAATTGAATAGGGAGTGGAAAAAAATAAGCAATGAATCACAGAGGTAGGTGTAAAACACATCGAATTAGGTCAGTACCCCATAATTAGGGTGACCTTCTATTAAGTAAGTAAGGTTATAAAATGAATATAATATCTTGGAATATCAGGGGGTGTAATCACCCCATTAAAGTTAAGACACTAGCGAGGAAGATTAAGCAAGAGATATTGAATGTCCTTTTTCTTCAAGAAACAAAAGGCAGTTCAGAGTTGATGGAGAAACTGAGGGAGAATATATGGAAGGGAAGTAGAGTAATGATGATAGATGCCGTTGGCATGGATGGTTGGATAGAAGTCTTGTGGAATCCAAGACTTGTTTACCTCATGGAATGGACATCCAACCAATTCTCGTTATTGGCTCATTTCCATTTCCTGGAGATAGGACCTAAGGGTATTTTGGTGAATGTTTATGGCCCAAGTGCCTCTCCTCAGAAGCATGCCTTTTTGGATTTTATAAGATGGATTCAAAGCCAAGAAAGTGAATTAAATTGGTTCATTGGGGTATATTTTAATCTAATCACTTCTCTCATGGAGAAGAAGGGGGGAAGGCATGCTCTAGATAAATATCAGGAGGCTTTCAGAGACATCTTAGAACACAGTTCCTTATCGACCTTGAAAATGGAAATGGTTGGTTGACCTCGAGGATGGGAGTATCTTGTTTCCTCTAGGATTGACAGATTTTTTGTCTCCACAAATGTGACAAGGAGAACAAGGGAAATAGTGTTTAGTGTCCTTCATGATGCAGGGTGAGATCATTGCCCAATTTTTCTCAACTGGGATTGGTTGGATGCGGTTCTGATATAACATTTTAGGTTTGAACAATTCTGGTTGAATCACAAGGACTTTAAGGATATTTTGTCTTAGTGGTGGCAGGAGTTGGTCCCCCCTATGGGTATAGTGATGTATCGCTTCCAGTAGAAGTTGAAGCCTCTTAAAGCCAAAATTAGCACGTGGAATAAAGAAGACTTTCGGAATATTTTTGAGGATAAAAGAAGGATGATAAGTGATATTGATCTTATCAACTGGAAAGGAATGGAATATGGGTGGGATGAGGAGATGAAATCCAGGGAGAAAGACTTACTCTATCAGCTGGAGGCTAGGGAAAGGAAGGAGGGAATCTTCTGGAAATGGAAAAATCAAGAAACCAATGGTTACAGGAGGGAGAAAGGAACACCAATTTTTTCCACAACTCGATCATCCACAATAGGTATGGATTAAAAATCCATAAACTCAAAAAATGGATGGTCTCCAGGTGGAAACCAGAAGGGAGATTGGGGAGGAATTGACTCATCATTTTGTAGACATTCTCAACTAGGATAGGGGTTACACGATTCAAAACATAGCCATAATCACTAGATTCATTCCTAAAATGGTGACCAGGAATAATAATGAGATGTTTCTTAAGCCAATATCTATGCAGGAGTTGGACAAAGCTATAAATCAGATGGATTTGGGGAAGGGCCGCGGGTCTAGATGGCTTTACCTCTAAATTCTTTCACTATTTTTGGGATCTAATCAAGGAATAAATTTTAGAGATAGTTGAATAATCAATGAGTAAACAGGGGGTTCTCAAAGCCTTTAATGCAACCTTCATGGATTTGATTCCAAAATATGATGGAAAAGACAACTCGGTTAAGTTTAGACCTATAGCTTTATGTAATTTGATCTACAAAATAATTTCAAAGGTAATCATGAGACAATTAAAACCCCTCCTTCCCAATATGATAAACCCAGAACAACGAGGCTTTGTGGAGGGGAGGTAGATCCTGGATGGAGTCATTTTGGTTCACAAAGTGTTTCACTCCCTGAAAAGTACTAGGAGACCAAATAAACTGGATATTGCTAAGTCTTATGATAAACTAAGATGGAAATATATGGAACATATGTTGGAAGCCTTCGGTTTTGAATTAGAATGGGTGGAGTGGGTTGTGGGTCTGGTAATGACACCCTTATTCTATATCCTTTTGAATGGATTCCTGACAAAGTTGTTGCATTCCTCACGTGGCATTAGACAGGGTGATCCATTGTTCCCCATTCATTTTCATTTTAATGGAAAAAGGTCTCAGTAGACTCATCCAAACCCAAATAGGAAGTGGTGAGATTCGTGGGCTTAAACTCCACAAAGGAATAGATTCCTAGATGCACCAATAGTTCATGGATGACATGATGCTTATGGGCCACCCTTCAGTCCAAAAGTCTTGGGCTTAGAAGAGGAGTCTCAAAATATTTTCTAAGGTGCCAGGTTTGGAAGTTAACACAAAAAAATATTAGGTTTTATTTTTTAATACAACGCCCATAATCAAGAGGAACATTGTTAGGATCCTCAGATTCTCCAGAGGCACTTTTCCATCGAAATAATTGGGGATTCCACTGGACATGGGCACACTAAAAGAGGTATCATGGATAAAGATTTTGGATCGGTTAAAACACATGCTTTCAATTTTGATTCTTCGCTCTATAAACTTTCCCAGTAGGTTGGTACTTGTCAAAACATCAATGCAATTCATGCCAATTTATTTTTTCTTATTGTTATCTGTGACAAAATCAGACTTAAAGAAATTTTGGATTCTACAAAGAAACATCCTATGGAGTGGTAGAGAATCCAAGGATAAATTATTATTGGTAAGCTGGGAGAATATATGTTTCCCTAAGGAGAGAGATGGTCTGGGGCTTTGGGACCCTAAGGTCATGAGTGACATCCATGGGGATAAAATTTGGTGGCGATGGTACAATTACTCACTGGAGCCTTGGGCTAGGTTATGGCACACCAAATATGCCCAAGGTAGAAAAAAAAAATAGCTAATCAGATTCAATGAGGGGCAACCAAGATCCCTCATTCGGCTAATGACATTGATTGGTCAGAGGGTGGTACAAGATCATTGCTTCTGGGAAATTATGGATGAGGAGAGTGCCAAATTATGGGAGCATTCGTGGAACTAGTTTCCCAAGCGAGAGATAGATCATAGGTGGCAGCACATCAAATATAGAGGGGTGGAGGAGGGAACGGTTAAGGTGATTCATTACTAGGAGGATCTAGGGCCTAATGATTAGTGATGATCGAGATACCAGGGAAGGGATGGCCATATAAGTGTTGAGGAATTGCATTATTTCTAGGAAGAGATTCACAATATATTTATTAATTTCAAAGCTCGCCTGGATATTGTAAGGTGGGGTTATACGTAGACGAGTACATTTAGCATCAAGGAGGCCTATGAAATCAAACTTGGCCCCCAGGAGGCTGAGGATGGAATATGGAAGAAGATATGGGAGACCAATCCTTGGCCAAAGGTGGCTACCTTTGTCTAGATTGTGGTTAGGGAAAGAATCCTCACTGGATATAACCTCAAATGACGAGGGATCCAGGGTCCTTCCTATTTTATTTTTAACACTAAGCTAGCATTATATTAGGATCTTTTAACTAAGAGAATAACAAGCACATAAATCAAACACAAGAGACAATGAACCCAGTTTTTTTCCTCGGGGCAACCATAAATGGAGAAAACCCTGCAACTTCCCCAGAGATAGAATCAGCACCAGAAGAAAACCCCAAAATAGTAATATGATCTCCCGATAGCAGTAGCCTATTTCTTTCTAGCCCCAACAACTTCTTCTCCCTCAACTATGCTCTACAATTGAGTGTGAGTGAGTGTGTGATAAATAGAGAGACTCACTCTTTATTTATACTAATTCTTGACTTAACAATAACTCACTAGGTCTGACTTCACTAGGAGAGTCTAATAACCCTAGGGCCCTAGAAGTATGGGGAATTTAACCCTTGAACAATAGGTGGGTTACCCACATTGACTTGACATGACTTTTTTACATTATATAAATCCACGATCGAAACATTAGGGCATGACATGACTCAATTACATTACAAACACTTCCCGAAATAAACATCGGGGTACTATACATAAGAAATATAAGTGAATACATTCCGAAGTTACAATTACATAAAAACTCCCTCTTAACTAGGAAGGTATTCTCTTGACACAATTTATTAGCACAAGTCTTCTTTTCTGTATCATCTGGATTATCCTCGATTCCTTGTCATATTCAAGTCATCTTCATCTTGATCTAGATCATCACTCGATATGGATCATCATCACTAGATGTAGATCATTACTCGAGTTGGATCATCTCTGTTTCCGAAATATCTCTCCTGGATCATGATTATGGGTGATATCTCTTGATTCTTCTTGTCATAGGAATTTCTGCAGGGACATCCCTTTTTCATGTTGGTTATAGGCCTTTCCTCCATGTAGGTATTCTTCTAGCACTTATATCTGACCCTAAGTCAGAATGGCCCACCCAGCACT
The DNA here is from genome assembly GCA_001517045.1 of Pseudotsuga menziesii. NCBI lineage: Eukaryota > Viridiplantae > Streptophyta > Pinopsida > Pinales > Pinaceae > Pseudotsuga > Pseudotsuga menziesii. The sequence continues at coordinate 320,589 of LPNX011056521.1, forward strand.
TATATCTAATCATGTAGGAACCAATACTATAATCATATCAAAAAGGCACACCCAACACTCACATCTGACCACGTGGGAACACATCCTACAACCCTCTCAAAAAGGCCTAGCACTCACATTTGACAACCAATGTCATAAAGGCTCAACACTTACATTCGACCATGAGAGGAACCAATCCTCCATGTCGAAAGGCTCTGCACTTACATCTGACAACCAATGTTAGAAAGGCTCAACGTTCATATTTGACAGCCAATGTTAGAAAGGCTCAACACTTATATTCGACCATGCAAGGAACCAATCCTCCATGCGGAAAGGGATTTGCACCTAAATCTGAAAGCCAATGTCAGAAAGGCTCTGCAGTCACATCTGATCATGTAGGAACCAATCCTACAATCACATCAGAATGGCCCTCAGTCCCAAACTAAGCTTTCCTGGTAACTAACCAGGTGCCTCCCTTCCAAGAATAGCATTCAATGCTTATATATGATCATGTAGGAACCAATCATACAATCACATCAAAATGGCTCAGCACTCACATCTGACATGGAAGGAACTAATCTTCTCACCATGACAGAATGGATTAGCCCTTAGATCTGACCATGGAAGGAACCAATCCTCTGACCATGTCAAAATGGCTCACAAACGAGTGAATCCATGAAGATGGGTGTCTATTTTGGGGGGTCTTAAGAGAAAATAAATTTAATTTTTTCATGTTTTTCAACTTTGGGTGAACGAAAGTGATATTTTCATTTAGAATTTCACTTTTAAGTAAAAAAAAAAACTTTTAGAGAATTTTGTTAACTTTCTATTCATAATTTTTTGAATTTTTTTTATTGAGATTTGATATGTCGTTTCAGAAAATGTTTGGCAGCATGTCCTTATAAAATAAATGGACTAAAGAATAGTCATGTTTGGTTGCGCCCTTAAAATCATTGTTAAAGTCATGTTTTGCAAAAAACAAATATGCTACGACAATCTACACACAATATACTATTGCGATGACTATAACTTTGTAACCAGTGGATCTATATACTAATTATAATATTTTTTTGAATTCGATAAGTGGGAAAACCTTGTCAGTTTTAAACATGTTTTTGGTTGCGCCACTTTTCTCTCAATTGACCATAAAACTTAAAAATCTACGAATACCCTTTTGAAGTAGACACTCTGATTAAGTGCACCATATTTGTTTCAATTTTTTTGGTGGTGTATTTTTAAAGTTATATTTTTTCATTTCACCGCATTTTGAAAGAGATGAAACTAAACTCGACACATGTTAAGAAACAAAAAAAATAAAAATACTGGATCTCACCTATACACAACAAAATCTATACCTACGGAAAGTATATTTAATGACGAAACTAAAGGTATCAAGTCCGATAGTTGATTTGTAGTGTAAGGCATCCATTTTACCTTCCAAAAATGGATAAACCTTAAAACTATGTAGGTTACGGGTTTCAGAGGTTATTCGGCCGAACAATGTTTTTCCCTAACGGAGACATTACAAAGAAGGTTGTTTGGCTGAAAAACTAAGTGCAAAAAAAAAATCGTTAGCCGGAAAAAATAATCGTATAAGTAAAATGAAAGAGCCTCATTATTTTCACACCTCTTCATTTCGTATAAGTAAAACGAAAGAGTGTCATTATTTTTTCACCTCTTCATTTCGTATAAGTAAAAGTATTTTTGAAGGAGTTTTCAGAGGAGATTTCTTTTGCCAAAGGGTTTTTAGAAGGTATTTTTCCTCTTATTTATTTTCTAGGGGTACATTCAAAGAGGTTTTTCCCAAGGCATTTTTTCCAAACATTTTGTGTTTTAAAGTAATTTTGAAAAGAAGTTATTTCTTTGCAAGAAGTTTTTTCATAGAGTATTTTTCCAAAGTAGGTTATTTGTTTGCAATGGGTTTTTTTCCAAAGAGTTTTTCTTTTTTCTTTCAAAAAGTTTTTTTTCCAAGGTATTTTTGCAAAGTAGGTTCTTTGCAATGGGTCTTTTCCAAAGAGTTTATTTACAAAGTAGTTTTGCAAATGAGTTTTTTTTTTCCAAAATATTTATATAAGTTGTTTTTTCAAATAAGGTTTTTTTTCAAAGATTTTTTTTTTTCCAGTTGTTTTACAAAGAAGATTTCTTTGCAAGGTGTTCTTATTTTTTTCCAAGGGTTTTTGAAAAGGAGATTAAGCAATAATGGGCAATAAAAGAAACCGTAAAAAAACAAAGTGATCGTAAACATGATAATGATGCTAATAGGGAAAAACAAAAACTCAGAAATACAGCCAAAAGAGCAAGGGTTACAGAAACGAAAGAAATAAATGAAGATATAAGAACATATTTACATGACACTGTTGACGAAATGGAAATTGAAAATAAGGTGCAAGAAGAACAAATGGAAGTTGAAGAGACCATTGTTGATGTAAATAGTGATTTACATGTTAATGTTGATAAAGTCAATATTGAAGATCAAAACCAACATCTAGAAATTGGACCTGGTATGTATATATCATATATTTTCAAAATTCATTTTTTATAATGAATTGTATTTTTGGACATATGTTAAATTTAATTTAATTTGATGTATAGGTACTTTAACCATTGATGATGAAATTTTAGAAGACATTGATTGCGACAAATATTGAGAAAAAATACCCATACATGTTGCACGATATTGTTCTACAAAAATTTATGATGATATTCTCAAGGGATTGTTCAATAGCAGGACAAGCGCAAATTTTGAGATGTTTATTGGTGTCCAAGAAGTTAGAATGTGCTACGTCATTATTGGGTATTCAAAAGGTGACAAAAGAGTCGAAATTGAAACATAATGTGATAGAAAATATAGGTGATGCAATAAAAAAAATTGGAAAATCCAGAAAGAAAGATACCAGTGCTGCACGTAGAGCAATTCAGATCGTAATTGTTTCAGCTAGTACTAGAAAAAAATGTTTGACAACACAACTAGCACAAGCAATTAGAACCTCAAGAAAGAAATTATAAAAACATAGCAAATTTAGAATGCAAATAGATGAAAATGATGAACTTGCTTGCTAGGAAATTATTTGTAGACAACCTTACAAAGATAGAATGGGAGAAGGTGTTGAAGATATTGTACAGAAATATTGGTTGGAACATGCTCGAGTTTCACCAAATTCAAGGGATGTGATATGACAAAGAGTATCACGAAATGTATATGAAAGCCGTCCAATACATATAATGGAAATGGCACAAGTACAATTTTTCAATAAATTCAAGGAATATCATCATGGAATTAATATGTTGATCACTACATTTGTGCAACAAAAACCATGGTATGTTATACCTATTAGTATACGTGACACATGTTGTTTTCATTATCATGTGCAATTTCAATTATATTACGACACATTTCTTGAATTTGGTAAAATGTTTTGGACAAATTCACCACCTCTACCCACAATACGTGAATTCATATCTCAAACCCTATGTGAGAGAAATCACGATGAAGTATTTTATAATAAGAAATGTGTCAATGGAAAACATTGTCATGGTTGTGAAAATATTGTTTTATTCCACAATAAATACCCTATCGATAATGATCAGTCGCTTTCAAATGTAACCATTGATTGGAGAAGATATGAATACAACAATTATTCTACAATTTCTAGTGATGCACATTCCAAAAGAATTGAATTGCGAGAAGATAAAATATGTGTGACAGATTTTCTCAAGAAATTTGGAAGTGAAATTTATAAATACACCAAGTATTCACATAGAGCACGATGGAAAGACCTTCAATTCAAACATTCCCATGAAATTTTTCCAATTGGAACAATTTTGTTTGTAGTTGATTTTGCAGAAAACTACACATTTGCTGCACAGAAAGAGATTTAAAGTGAATACTATCATTCTGACCAAGTTTTGATATTTGTCTATGTTCTATATAGACATTCTCAACAAGATGTTGATGGCATTGAAAGCACATGTGACAATCGAGATGTGATTAAAGAATATAACTTTTATATCGGGGATTATCGTACACATGGTACACATTTTGTTCAACATTGTATTGAAAAAAATTTCTATGATTCACTAAAAAGTCATAAAGTTAAATTCAATAAACATTGGATATGTTTATATGGATGTGTAGGACAATTTAAATCTTCACGATCATTTTTTTGGTTATGTCGAATTCATAAAGCAATGATCATTAAACATTGCTGGAATTTCTTTGAAACTGGACAGGGAAAAGGAGAACATGATGGTGCAGGAAAATGCTTAAAAAGAGCACTTCGAAGATGGCAAATGAACCATTCTTCTAGACTATTCCATTCAGCTGCAGAGGTTGTCCAATGGTGTAAATCAAATCTAAGCCATTATTGTAGTCAACAATCAAAAGATGTGTGCAGGTATGTACATTATTTTTTTAATTTATATTAATTGTCAATTTAAAAAAATGTATGCACTAACATTGAAGTATTTGTACACTAACATTAAAAGTTGTCATTTGTGATTTATCATTTATTGTGTAGGTTTTTTTTGGCTTGTTGGGCTCCAATATATAGATATATCAATACCATACGAGGCTAGCACCATACATGGGACTAGAGAACTTCGCTCTATTCAAACAAAATCCTTCCAAAACGTGTTTGCATTTGACAGTAGAAAGAAAACATGTTTGTCATATTTGCACTGAAAATGTTGAATCTACAGAAGTTTGTGAGAACATAACGAACAACTACGTAAAACATTGGAAACACACAAAGATTAATCCAAAAGGAAAAATGCCACTAGAAAACATAGAAGAATTAGAATCAGAAGAAATAAAATATCATCTGATGGAAATAGAATTTTAGATGTTGTTAGAGAAGGTAATGATGTTGTTGATTGTTCAATATTGTCCATCACCTTATGTTTATATAGTCAATTTAATTCACTTAACTCCAACACCAATTGTAATTTGCACATGAGATATTTTCGCTGTGATTGCACCTTCAAACAACAACAAAAATGTAAAATATTATTTGATGCGATGCACTGAAGGAAAAATGAAGTTATTGGAGGACTACAATGACGACGGATTTACATATGAGAGATGATCCATCATTTTAAAAGGCTATTTTTTGCAGCAGACCTATATGACTGAAAATTATGTCTACTTTCAAGATTATGAACCTGATGTTATATGTTGTGAGTATAGTCATTTACTATGTGCATCCCGAGTAAAATTGGAACAAGTTGTATAAAAAAAAACTTAAAAGAAAAAAATGGAAACTGTCCAAATATGACCATGAATGGATAATTGTGGACGAAATTCCATGGCGATGTTTTTAACTATATCATTTCTTGTTTTATGTTGAAATTGGCTATCATGAAGTCATTGAACTTTAATTTATTAAAATTCAGAATCAAGTTGCTAATGTTACCTTAGTAATAAAAAAATATTAGAATTCAAAATCAAGTTGCTAATGTTACCTTAGAAAATTTATGGATTGAGCTATAATTTATTAGAATTTAGAATCAAGTTGCTAATTTTACTTTAGTAATAAAAAATATTCCTATCAAAACTTTTTAACATTCCTAACCATTCCTAACATTCACCCATACATTCATATATTTACGCCTATCAAAACTTCCTAACATTACTAACATTTCCTAACATTGATTCCTAACATTAGATTGCATCTAACATTCCTAACATTCCTTAAATTCTCAATTTTTCAACACTAAAAATATGTTACATATACAAACATACATAAATTTACTAATACATACATTCATATAATTGCGCCTATCTAAACTTCCTAACATTCATTCTTAACATTCCCCATCCCCATTCCCACATTCACTCCTAACATTTCCCATGTTCATTCTTAACATTAGCATTCCCCATGTTTATTCTTAACAAATTGGATTGCTTTCATTCTTAACGTTAACATTCCCCATATTCGTTCATAACATTCCTAACCTTTACATATACATGTATATAATCCAAAAAAAATATCTAAGATCAATGGATGCATGTATATAGTCCAAAAAAACATTCATGAACATGTGTATAATCCTAAAATTAAGCTCCTCAATGTCCAACTCAAAGAAGTCCATCACTATCCTCCACTAGGCTCTTCCCTTGGACTCATAACAATATGAAACATGTATAAAAACAAATTATTTAAACAATTTTAAATTTAAATCAAAACATTAAAACATTAAACTAGTATATAGAAGATCAATATAATTATTAACAAAATTACCTCAAATTTTCTATCATTCAATGGAGTCTTCTCTTTTCCTCTAAAAGGTGGAGGAGACCCAAGCTACAACATATATAAAAATAGTTTATAAATCTTACAAACTATTTAAACTTTTAAACTAAAATAAATAAAATAAAATATTAAACTTACAATTCCACCACTATCCTCCAATGGTGTCTTCCCTTTGCCTCAAAATATTGAAGAGACCCAAGCTTCAACAATATAGACAAGCAATTTACAAATGTCAAAAATTATTTAAACTAATTAAACTTATATATCAGAGAACAATTTGGGTAATATTACATACCTTGAAGAAGAAACATGTAAAAACATTACTACTTTTGCTTCCTCTAAATTTTATGTGTAGATTTGTAGATATGAGTCGAGGAGTAATAGGAGTCATATATTTGATCAATCATATCTATAACTCCAAATACTCCAAGACCCATTTCTACAAATAAAGATAAATGACCCTTCTTTATATCAATGACACTGCAACCATAGATGATAAGGAGGAATCATATCTACCATTATCGCCACGTGGATGATCAAATGGATGTGAACTATACAATAAGCTTGAATCTAGAGGTGACCATGATAATCTTTGATTTTCATTTCGGACACCAACTCTCGAAAAATGTGATGACCACCTACGCTTCTGCCTCAAGGCTGTTGTCTTTCCATTGGATATGATATCTACAAATTTATAGAAATATCACTTTCTACATGTTAATTAATCAACTTCAAAAACCTAGCTACTATAAAAACTAATATTTCAATAAAGACCTAGATATCCCTAACATTATCTAATAGTTCTTTAAATGATTATAGATAATTTATTATCTATTTCGATGTCAATTTCTACATGTTAATTAATCAACTTCAAAAACCTAGTTACTATAAAAACTAAGATTTCAATAAGAACCTAGATATCCCTAATATTATCTAATAGTTCTTTAAATGATTATAGTTAATTTATTATCTATTTTCATTTGAGATTATATCTACAAGATTACACAAATCGACTCATATCATGTTCAAATTCTACATATTAATTACTCATGTTCAAATACCTAGCCACTTAAAAAACTAAGTTTTTAATAAAGACATATATGTCCCTAATATTATCTAATATATCAACTCATAACATATTCAAACTCTGTATGTTAATGCCTCAACTTCAAAGAACTAACTACTATAAAAACTAAGTTTATATTACCTAGATGTCCCTCATATTATCTAATAGTTCTTAAAATGAAAATAGCTACACTATTGTTGGATGTATGAAAAATTAATGTAGCAATCTTTGTGTTTTTTATGTGTTTTAGATTTTTAAAACTACCTTTCTAATAAATACCTAAATGTCCCTAATATTATCTAATAGTTCTTAAAATGAAAATAGCTATACTATTGTTTGATGTATAAGAAATTAATGTAGCAGTCTCTTTGTTTTTGATGTATTTTAGATTTTTAAAATTAATAGAACCAATATCATCAAATATGAAACTAAAACTACATTTATTTATGTCAACTACAAATATTTTCATTATTCCATAAAATCATAAAAAAATCCCTTATGCTAAGTAAACTGATCAGAGTCACAGTTGATGAACTCTGCATGGACAAAGTTGATGAACTCTACATGGACATAGTTCATCAACTCTGTCCGCATGGATAGGGTTCATCAACTCTATCCACATGCATAGGGTTAAGTTCATCACTTCATGTAAATAGAGTTAATCAACACTATCCATGGACAGAGTATTCATTCATGAACTATGTCCATGGACAAATTTGATACAAATATCTTCCTTATTATACCTATGAACCTAGATTAAAATTATAAAAAATGCACAATATCTTAGTATAATAGTAATTATAAATTGTAACTAATAAACATTATACAAGTTATATGTTTCTTTTATGATTTAAATTAAAAATACATAAGATCAAACAGATCAGCAATAAAAAAATCTGATGTTTTATGTGTAATAATTTTTTTTTGTTATGATTTATATTAAACCTACTAAAATACATTTTTCTAAGTAAAGTTATTAGGAAAAGAGTTGATGAACTCTGCATGAACTATGTTTTGCTAACTATAATCCATTGTCTTGTCTATTTGGACAGATTTGATTTACTCTATTCACATGTGGATAGAGTTCATGAACTGTCCATCTGAGTGTTGATCAACTCTGTCCAAATGGATAGAGTTCATCAGCTCCTTCCATTTTATTTAAATTATTAAATATAATTTAAGTTAAAAATATTTCATTCTAATTAAAATAGATTATATCAAATTCTAAAAACATAGAATTTATCATTAAAATTAGCAAAAATTTATCCAAATGGACAGATTTGATGAACTCTGTCCAAATGGACATAGTCGATGAACTCTGTCCATTTGGACAAAGTTGATGAACTCTGTCCAAATGTGGACAGCGTTCATCTACTCTGTTAACATGGACAGAGTTCATAGACATATAGATATTAATTAAAATTAAAATTATAAGATTTATATAATACCAATTAACATATGGAAACTTTAACTCTGCAATACTACGATGAAAAATGAATGCCATTGAATACAACAAGAGATAAATCACATATTAAAAGTTTTTGAATTATAAAAGCAATTTCATAAAAATTTACCTCACACATGGGAGCACAACAAGACTAGACCACAAACAGACCCTCCAAGAAAAGACCACAAACACCACCACGAAGTGTCCTCCACGAAGAGACCTCCATGCTGAACAGACCTCCATGCCGAACAGACCATCATGAAGCGACCAACACAAACAGACCTCAAGGATGAAAGGAAACTAGATAGTGTTCGGCCTCCACGTCGAACAGACCATCACAGCCTCCATGGCGAACAGACCATCACAAATTGACCTCCATGAACAAACATCCACGTCGACAGGAAACTAGTATGTACACGTCAGGAGGAACGATGACGTGGACGGGGATGACGGGGAACAAAAAACAAATCAGGTGACAAGAGAAACATGACAGGATGAAGACAAATGATTGCATGAGAAAACAATTAAAATGGATCTGGAGATTTCCTTTTATGCGAAATAATTATTCAACCGAACAATTATGCGGCCGAATAGTTGTTCAGCCGAACAATTGTTCGGCCGCATAATTGTTCGGCTGAATAATTGTTCAGCCAAATACTTATTTTGCTGAACAAGTATTGAAATGACCGTAAAAATTTTCGGCCGGCTATGCATTCTATCAAATTAAATGGTTCACCATTAATTATATTCAGTCGAATAAAGAATTAGTTATTCGGCCGAATAAATTCATTATTCAATTGAATAAATGTAGTTATCCGGCCAAATAACATTCGCTATGTTGTTTGGACACCCAATTCTCATGGAAGTGTTACCCAACTTCGCATTTTCACCTAGACTTATCACTTCCTATTTGGCGGAACCTAGATCTGGAGAACACCAAGATTCTCCCTAAAGTACTCAAACTTCACTCTGGCTAATGGCTTTGTCAACACATCAATTATTTGTTCGTCCGTCGCAACATACTGGAGCTTCACTACTCCCCTATGCACCATATTCCTAATATAGTGATACTTGATCTCGATATGCTTCGAATTTTCATGCAAAACTGGGTTCTTTGACAACTTCACACAACTCTGGTTGTCACAATATATACAAGTAGCATCCAATTGGAGATCAAATAAATCAGAGAGTAGCTTCCTCAGCTATACTACCTCACAACTAGCTGAACAAGCTGTGACATACTTTGCTTTAGCTGTACTCAGTGCCACATATGATTGCTTCCTACTAAACCAAGATATCACACCTGATCCCATACTGAAGCAACACCCTGAAGTTCTCTTCCTATCGATGGCACTACCTGCCCAATCTGAATCAACATAACCGTCCAAGCTAATATTCTGATTCAACTCATACTTGAGTCCATAGTCAATTGTACCCCTCAGGTACCTCAAAATATGCTTTGCAACAATCAAGTGAACATGTCTCGGATCTATCAAGAACTGGCTCAAGGTGTTCATAGCAAAGAAAATATTTGGTCTCGTGTTCTTCAGGTACGTCAAGTACCCAATCATCTGACAATACATCGTAGCATCAACTGCTTCTGATGAAGCATCACTCAATAGCTTCAGGTTTGATGCCATAGGTGTGGTCATGGCCTTGCAGTCCATCATCCGAAACCTCTTCACGATCTCTACTGCATACTTCCCTTGTCCGAGGGAGATTCCATCATCATTCTGCCACACCTCCATTCCTAGAAAATAGTGCATCATACCCAAGTCCCTCATTTCGAACTCGAAAGCAATATTACTCTTCGTATCAACAATCAACCCATCCATACCTATTACAAATAGATCATATACATATAGTAGGAGCATGACTGGGTTTCCATCTTCAACCTTTTAGTAAAGGTTGGAATCTGCTTTACTTTTGGTAAATCCCAAACTAGATAGAAAGTCATCAATTCTTTCGTACCATGTTCTAGGTGCTTGTTTCAAACCGTACAAGAATTTCTTCAATATACACACATGAGACTCCCTATCATGTGTCTCAAAATCGAGTGGATGCTCTAAATACACTTTCTCTTCCACTACACCATTCAAGAAAGTAGTCTTAACATCCATTTGGTGTATCTTCCATTTCATCACTGCAACCTTATAAAGTATTGATTTGATGGAACTATATATGGCTACAGGTGCAAAAGTGTCTTCATAATCTATTCCTTCTTTCTGTGAGAAGCAACAAGCCATGAATCTTTCTTTATATTTCTCTATGCTTCCATCTGTAGCATGCTTGATCTTGTAGATCCATTTGGAATTTACAACAAACTTCCCTTTTGGTCTTGGGACAAAATCCCAAACATCATTCTTCATGATCGATTGATACTCTTCAATCATAGCATCCTTCCATTCTTTCCGTTCTGTCGCTTCTTCATAGTTGGAAGGTTCTTTATTGATAAAGTCACACAATAAAGCTACATACCTGAAGCAGGTGCTGGTCCTCTTTCTTTCTCTATGATTCTCTTTTGGAGCCCCATATCTTTCTACACCTTGGATAGCTTCTCGTACCAAAGCAGGTTTCCTCTTGTGAGGATTCTTCTCCTGAGGTGGATCTACAGGTTCTTGAGGTTCTTTAGATTCTCGATCTTCTTCTTGAGTTTCTTCATTCATGGTTATGTCATGAATTCTGGGTGCTTCTGATTCTTTAGGATATTCAGCATGTCTCTTTCTAGATTTGTTGTAAGCTGAGTCTTCATCAAATGTTGCATCTGTGTTGATGTTGATATTCTTGAATCCTAGGAAGTATATTTTATAAGCCTTCGAGCTTTCAGAGTATCCCACAAATATACCCTTCTTTCCTGAAGGATATAACTTTGTCCTCTTTTCTTTCAAAATGTGTATGTACACTGGACAGCCGAATATTCTAAGATGGTTGAATTCTGGTTTCTTGCTGGAAAATACTTCTCCAGGTGTCTTGTTCTCAAGTACTCTATGTGGAGTATGGTTCTATACATAAACCACTGTTCTCGAAGCTTCTTCTCATAGATGCATGGGAAGATCTTGATCATGAATCATTGCTTTTGTAGCTTCCATGATAGTTCTATTCTTCCTTTCTGTAGCCCCATTATGTTGTGCATTATATGGAGTGGATAACTCCCTCTTAATCCCTAAATCATTGCATAACTCTTTGAATTCATTTGATGTGGATTCTCCACCATTATCTGATTGAAAGGACTTGATCTTGTTTTCTGTGTGGTTCTCGATCAAGGCTTTGAATTCCTTGAACTTGTTGAAAAATTCATCTTTGTTGTTCATAAATTATATCCATGTCTTCCTAGAATAATCATCAATAAAGGAAACATAGTATACATACCTACTTAAATAACTGGATGACATTGGATCGCATACATTGGAGTGAATGATTTCCAAGATTCCTTTTGCTTTGCTTTCGCTACTTGGAAATGTATTCTTTGTGTGCTTTCCTTTCACACATCCTTTGCAGACTCCTTCATGTTTTGCTTGAATTTCTGGAAGACCTTCAACAACATTTCTTGCAAGTGGTAGTGTTATGTAGTGCACATGTGCAAGCCTTCTATGCCAAAGTTCATTTGGCTCTACTATGTCATGGACGAAATCTTGTTCTAGATGGCCCTTCAATTTGTATAAACCTCCTTCTTGTTCTCCAATTACTATTGCATAATCAATAGTCTTTCCTCTTGGCCACATGAGGACTTGGCCATCTACAAATGAAACCCTCATGCCTTTTGCATGGAGAGAAGATTCTTATTTAGTATTGGCACAAACAAGACATGCTTCATTTTCATAGACTTTCCAGAGTCTAGCTTGTAGGAGGATTCACCACTACCTTTTATGGGATATTGGTATTCATCCCCAACATTCAACTTATGGGGTGAATTATGTTCAGATAGTTTCTGAAAAGATTCCTTGAATCCTATCATGTGTTTGGAATCCCCATTGTCAATACGCCAATATTTTCTTCCATGAGTGACAATTCCTGTGAGAGCAGAGATCAGAACATATTCTTCATCACTTGAAGATTCTTCACTTTCTTGTTTTACTTTCTTCCTGGGAGGATAATCATCCTTAGCAGTGTGAGCATGATGTCTTCTTTTGGAGTTCTTCTTCTTCTTGGATCCACTTTTATTCATGGGACAACTTCTAGAAAAGTGTCCTCTTTCATCACATGTATAACATCTGAGTTTGGATGGATCCCTTCTTACAAAATTATTTTTCTGATGAGANCTACCTTTCTTGCAATGTACTGTGAGAGCTTGATCTTCACTTCCCTTCTTTTCTTATCGATCTATTATTCGAGCTTATTCTTGTGAACATTCTTCCCATAGTCTAATGAACTTGATTAGCTTCTTCCTAGCACATTTTCCTTAGATGAAAGAATCCCATGACCTAGGGAGACCATTGAAGGTTGTCATCACAATTTTTGCAATATTCACTTTTTCATCTACTGCTTAGAGTTGTTATTTGATTTGGGAGACCCTTGTGAAGTATTACTAGATGGTCTCCTCATTCTATATCTTTACATTCTTCAACTAGTTCCTTAGACTCATCTTCCGGTTTATGTTCTTCCCTTCAAACCCTTTGGTTAGGGCATCACACATAGCTTTAGGTGTCTTGAGGGAGGACACATGTGGTATGAGGTGATCCTTGATTGAATCAGAAATAATCCTCTTTTCCATAACCAACTTCTTCTTATGTAAGTCCTTAGCCTCATCTTCCTCTGGAACTGGAACCTCCTCATTGATGGAGGAGTCCAACTCATTTTCTTCTAGGACCAGGGAGATCATATACTTCTAGGCTCAAAAGTTATCATCTTCGTCAAGCTTTTCATCAAGATTTGTATGATCAGACATCTTAATTGAGAACCTCAAATGGAAATACAAAATATTTATATCTTACCAGGTCAAGATGTTGGATCTAGATTTGGAGCTGAATTTCTGCACTATTGGTTCATAATAAGATTAGGGTTTGACTTTCCCAGAGTTTTGTCGAACCAAATACATTTATCTTGATCTCTAAACTTTGATATTGGGGAGGAGATCAATCTAGGCTCACTCAAAAATTCCACTTCTGTGGAAATCCCTAATTATTGGGAGCAGTGTCAGGTCCAAAACTGAAAAAGCTCAGAATAATATTCTATTTCGACCGAAAGATGTGCCCTAGGGAGGAGAGTCATCCCAACCTTATTTTTCTGAAAATATGTGGAGAGAGATCCAAAAAATGGGAAGCCCTAGTTCCTGTAGATGCAGAATGTCTTCTTCTCAGGTTAGCTCTGATACCATATTAGATTTTTAACATTAAGCTAGAATTATATTAGGATCTTTTAACTGAGAGAATAAAAAGCACAACAATCAAACACAAGAGACAATGAACACAGTGTTTTTCCTCGGGGAAACCATAAATGGAGAAAACTCCGCAACTTCCTTAGAGGTAGAATCGACACCAAAAGTAAAACCCAAAACAGTAAGATGATCTCCCGACAGCAGTAGCCTCTTTATTTCTAGCCCCAACAACTTCTTCTCCCTCATCTATGTGCTAGAATTGAGTGTGAGTGAGTGTGTGATAAATAGAGAGACTCACTCTATTTATACTAATTCCTGACTTGACAATAACTCACTAGGGCCGAATTCACTAGGAGATTCTAATAACCCTAGGGCCCCGAAACTATAGGGAATTTAACCCTTAAACAATAGGTGGGTTACCCACATTTACTTGACATGACTTGTTTACATTATAGAAACTCCCAATCAGAACATCAGGGCATGACATGACTCAATTACATTACAAACACTTTCCAAAATAAACATTGGGGTACAATACATAAGAAATACAAGTGAATAAATTCCGAGGTTACAATTACATCAACACTTCCCAGTGTGTTTTATGTCTCCGAAATGAAGAGAATATGGCACATTTGTTAGACATCTTCCCTTACACTGCCTCCATTTGGAATAAGGGGGATTTGGAATTCTGATAGAGTGATAGATGCAGAGGGAAACCATGATAGTCTCTTCGAGAATGGAATCCTAAAGCTTTCAAGAAATGTATTCTTTGAACGTTATGGTCTTCCTTCCTCAGGATGGATATGTGGACTGTCTCGAAAGAGAGAAATGGCCATATTTTCGGTGATAAAGGCCATACAGTTGAAGAATGTTGGAAAACGTTGGTTGTAAATCTCCAAGAAATGATCTGATGTATGTAATGGATCAATCAGGATAAGAACATCCCGATGGAAGAAGCCCACGTCATAGAGGGATGGGGATTGGACAAAACTAAGATGGATGGCCTTGACAGGAAGGATATGGTGTGCATGCCCTCAAGTGCAAACTCTTGTTCCCCACCCCCATTGCAGGTGTTTAATTTAAAATCCTATAGGGCTTCCAAAGGAAACCTAGTCCTTGCAGGATATGGAGGGGGTCTGTAGGGATTCAATAGGGGAAATTATGAAACTTTACTACTGGTCTATTGGAGATGACACCAACAAATTGATAGAGTTGGAGGGCTTGATAAGGGGTTTCAAGATTACGATTAGGGAGGGATGGATGCCTATTATTCTAGAAGGTGATTCAAACATCCTCATCAAAATGGATAAGAGGCTTGCTACTGGAAGAGCAACTGAGAAAAATTCATCTAGCTGGTGTTTGGATAGCATACTTGACACCCACCACGACCTCATTGCTGCGCATTTGGCTGTGTAATTTAACAATGTACATAGAGATGTCAACAAAGTGGTTGGCTTGTTGTCCAATTCTTGTGTGGAGGGGGGTAGGGCCTAAAGGTGTAGTATGCTAGACAACATTAGGGATGAGGGATGGGTCTCCCATTGTAGATAGCTAGTTTCCCATGATTATGGAGCTACTCAGCATGTGGAGGCCTCATGTTATCAAAACCAGGAAGGTGATAGGGGGAGGATGATGTATCCTATAGGTCAGGAGATTCACCACGCGTGATCTCATGGATGAAAGGATGAAGTCCCTCAATCCTAGCTCTCCATCATGATATCTAGGTATGGTTTCATGCTAGAAGGGAAGGAAAATAAATATCCACAGCAAAGGACAAATATGGTTTTTAAGACAAGGAGAATGTTAATTTCCATTCCTCATACAGAGGGGGATGATGGTAAGATCTAGGTGATCAGGGATGCATACAAAACCGTTGTGATTATGATGATGCCACCACCCATATATCCAGAAGCAGCTCTATCAACCTCCATCTAATCTCTAAGGAGAAACCTAGTTAGTATTGGCTCAGTGCATAGTTTCTTAGCCGATAAGGATCATGACTTTGGTTTATACTCTATAGCACAAGTGCTCAGTGAGGGGTTTCTCTGTGGTTTTCTTATCATTTCTCCCAAGCGCTTTAAGAGTGGAAACTTGGGGATGGGGGAAGCCTCACCTGACTATCATGAAAAAGGTAAGGGGATAGAGGAACAAAAGGGAGAGAAGGATCGTGAGGCGAGGGCCTAGGTGCATGGACAGGAGGCCACTGACTTCTTCAAGGACTGTGTTCCACTACGTGACTCGTAGTGAAATTGAAATGGTAATAGAACACATGTGGGAGGAATTTAAGGCTATACCCGATAAGGAGGTATGTGGGTAGGTTGATGCCTAGGTGGTGGAACCTGGAAATACGCTGGGAGGGCCATGAATTATGATAGAATGATCATGCTTTACTGGGTTAACATGAAACTTCTCATGCACTCTTTTCTTATAAATGATTCCAAGCAAGAGGGGGATGAAGAATCAAAGAGAGTGTGGAAGGAGCACAACGCCGAATTTTTACAAATGGGAACCTCAACCCAGGATAGTTTTCCAATCCAATTCTCTAACTCCTTTTTTCTCCCTCTATCGGGACCATTTTTATACAATCCTAATGCTGAGACTATAGAATAAAAAATTGTTACAAGTCGCCATCCAGTGTTAATAGTGAAAAGAGTGGGCTATCGCCACATTTTACAAATAGAAACAAGCATTACGGTGCTAGTGGATTTATTCGGCTTGGCTAACAGTTCGACACATTCGGCTGCCATGACGGATGATGAGTATGATGCCTGCTTATATAATTTGAGGTGTGTGCTTCTGCTACATTCAAATGCAGCTTTCCACATGGGCACACACTGGCATGGTATTCGGCATCCTTCTCGAGTCTAATCACATCCGCCACCTCCTTCTCTGTTGGGTAACATTGTTATACATGAGCTGTGGAAGAAGTGCCGCATTGCTTCTGGGTGATATAGACCTGCGGGGTGGCTCATCATTCTTATAGTCCTCACCTCTAGTGAGGTGAATTCTCCCATAAGTATAGGAGGTGTAAATGAACTTCTACTATAGGAGGTGGTAATGAACTTCCTATGGTACAGTAGATCCACACTGAATATTCCCTAAAGTGTACACTTCCATGTTGCGTTGGCTTCACCCCGTGTGAGCAATGGATTCACTGGATACTTTACTCATTTTTGTCGGCTAGTCCATATAATGTCACCTCACAGGGATGGCTTCCTCTGGAATGAACACGCGCCACACTTGTGAACCATGAAAACTATGCTACTGGACAAGACTCCCACCTCAAGCGTATCTTGTATGGCATCAGAGAAATCAGCCAATCTGCAATGAGGCATATTACACATGTGAACGCCCCCCTCCACTGTCATTTCCACACAAAGTGGGAGATTTGCACTTTGGGAGTCTTCTTTAGTCATTTGATCAAAGGAAGCTTCGTATCCATCATCCACATTCTACTTATCTCACTGTCGATCTTTCTCTTTAGTACGTCGTGGGTGGTTTGGATCATGATATGTTCTGAGTCATGGATCGAGGCCGACCCTCATGCAGCCATTGATTGGAATAGGACCCACCATTTTTCACAATGGACCACTCAATTATTCGCCCGTGCTAGTTCTCCCTGTGAAATGAACCATAGTCGCTGATATTTTCTCACTTTTATCACAGCCGTTGATCCTTTTTGCCTCTACGCCTTTTCGTGATTTGAGATTGCGGTTTTACCCACACAAGTATGGATTGCGAAATCATTGTAGAACGTATATCCCCCCCAAGCCACATCTGAACCATCGAAAGCTTCTGGTCATTAAAAGATTTCATGATCTAGGAAAGGAGCTTGGACCGCGCATGTTTTTTCATGCAAAGCGATCTGGAACTGTTGATCTACCTCTGATCAATCATAGCCCTTAAATATGGATCGCTCCCAACATCACGATACACTTGCCACTTTCATCGTTGAAGGATGGTCACATGAGATTCGAGGGGATGGGACCCTTACCGAACCTCTATCAAGCCCTTGAATAACCTGTTAAAATGGAGTGTTAACTACTGGCTCCACGAGGGATGCTATCCTCCCAGCGAGGTAGCAAAGAACCCCCATAGACCAAGTGTCGAATCCATTGGGACACCTTCAGCTCATCTTGGGTGTCTCCATTCTGCTTCATGTTGCTGCTTCAATGAATACATGACACTCTTGCAAATCATGCAGGAGACTGTAAACCTATGATGGTAACTGAAAATCGAAACAAACTGAAAACAGTAATGAAGGAAATGATTGATAATATATGAGCTTATTTTCTCCTACCTACTCTACCTAACTTTGTACACAAGTCCAACTAAGTGAAATCAGATTTCCAGTGAAGCCAATAAAGCAACTCACCTAATATTCTTGTTCTTGTATGGTCCTCGATGGAAAAAAATGGAATAGATAATGGGAGAAGGGAATGATAAACAAACTGATGTTTAAGGCAGAGATATGACCAATCATTTCCTTCACCCAAACCCTCCATGTATTTGGCCATGGGGTCATAAAAAACATGACAACCCTCAAAAAATTATGTCATTGGCTGACCATGAGAAATACGCCCCAACTGTAAATTCCCTTGCATGCTGTCAAACCAATCTCCAAAAGAACCATGCAAGGAAAACACGTGACAATTTCCAAGCGAAACATCCACAACTTCATCTAAAACTTATGATTTTAAAACTTCATGTTCTTTATATGTTTCAGCAAAAACATTATTCATTTCTTCAACATGTCTAGTTTTCGCTATGTCTTCATACTTCTAATCTTGGATTGCAATGAGATTTTCTTCACTAATAGAAATTGTGACAGGCTGATTGCATTCTTCAGAAAACAAATCAGTATACCCATCTCCTTCCAAATCACTAGGCTTATCATCTCCTTCAAGCAAAGAGAGCTTTATATATTCATGTAAATATTTGGCTGTAATATGAATCTGATCAACATGCGGCAGTCCTCCTTCAACCACTATTTCAAAATCTGATTTCTCTTTACTTGCAATTTCAGAAAATGAACATGTGCAGGGACTACAAGACTGAGCTTTTCCAAAATTATCATCTTCTGTGTAATCAATCACACAAGCATTGTAACTTTCAAGAGATTGCTGCTGTGAAAATGAATGTTCTGTTTTCGAAGGGGAGGCCTTTTCTTGTAAAAAAAATTTGGAAGTTGAATAACATGAGGAATGATTGGATTGACAGTCCAAACCTCTCTCATGGTCACACATAGAATGGAAAGAATGCTACAAATCATCATCAGTTTCAGGAAGCGAGATATAACTGGTTGAAATAGATCTTTGGTCTATGTCAACTTCAGCCGAGGAAGACAATACTGACTGCTGGGAGTTTTCTTGAATATCATGGAAATTGGATTGTCTTTCTATTTGAGATGAATATTCATGTAATATCTCTAAAACCTCTTCATCCAAATACTGATCATCACACGATCATCACCACACTCATCTTTAACATTTTCAATGAACTCTCTATTGTGTGTGCAACAATCTTGAAGTAACAACAAAGAAGGATAATGTCTTTTGAAATGTTCATGAAATATTGTATGAAAGTATTTAAGGGATGATAAACTCCTTGCTAGAAATCCCTCATACCAAGACCTTGCATACCCTTCCAAACTAATAATGAATAGCCTCATTAAATAATCTTCATGCCATCCCACTCCCAGCTTATGTATATGATTATAAAATCTAAATAGATGAATGGCAACATCATCACCATTTTCATCATTGAATCTTGGAAGATACGTGTGCCAATCTACCAGAGGTATTTTATTGGGATAACCAGTAATGGCAACAAGATTCATAGGAGCATACCTTGCAGGCCGAGAAGTCATCTTGATGGTGGAGAGACTGAATCAGCTCCTCAAACTTTGCAACCCCGTTTGATAGTGGAGCTGCCATAGAACATTATGAAGAATGGATCCTTCACAGATGGAGTCACCAAGTGAAAAGAGACATGGATTTCTTAATGTCTGACCATTATTCACCATCAATAGTCAGACCTAAACCTTTCTCTCAAATACAAGCAAGATTTGAGGCCTATTCTTGTCTCTTTATTTTTGACCACTAGTCTCCCCAATGGAGTCACCTTCCAGAATATTTCAGTGGAGTCGCCAGGGAAAATGATACAACCTTTTTCACATGTAAGAATCTTTGTTTTCCCATAGAAACTCTTTATCCTTTGAATCTTTGTCATTTTTCCCAAGGATGATATTCAATCTCATCCCCCGCAATGATGCCAGTTTGTTAGCATCGGGATTGAACCAAAGGTTGCGGAAGGGCTTGCTCCTAGGTAACAGAAAAACCGCTTTTGGCCACGCCTCCATCCCTATGTGGTCAAAGAGGGATCTCTTGTTCATCACCGGAGCAACTCCACATAAGGTTGTCAGTCTTGTGTGTCACCAGAGTCTACTCCACATAGGATTTTCAATTTGTATGAGGGGATAGGATCCTGAATGAGGCAAAATGGGTCGAGGTAGGTGCATGGTGAGGTTATCAGGGTTAAAGGAACATGGGCAAATGGAGTTGAAAACTACGCAAGAAATGATTACAGATGGAAAGAATGATGAAAGGTAGAAAATGAAGGAAAGATAGTTGTTGATTTCCTAATCAAGAGATTTTAGCGGGTGTTTTGGAGGACAAGAAAGGACAGTCCATCTCATGGACCATCGACGAAATGAATTCCATGAGACTTTAGAAGAACCATTGTTAATTCTTGGAACAGCAGTCGGAGCATAGCAAGTATGAATTCTGAACCACTATACCCTATGTAGTAGGCATGAAAGCAATAAACAAAATGGAGTGAAAACAAGGAAACACAATTTACACATAAAGGAAGCACTTATTGGGAAAAACAAAAACACAGGAATCTCTGCTGTGAATGACAGTCTTCCACTACAATTTCATTCGTACACAGGTATCAAGCTTTTACAAATGGGAGACTCATCCCATGATTGTTTCCCAATCCAATTCTCTAACTCCTTTTTTTTTGCCTCTATCGAGAGCGTTTTTATACAATCCTAATGCTGAGACTACAGAATAAAAAACTATTACAAGTTGCCGTTTGGCGTTAACAGTGCAAAGAGTGGGATATCCCCATGTTTTACAAATAGAAACAAACATTATGGTGCTAGTGGCTTTATTTGGCCCGACTAACAGTTCGACACGTTTGGCTGCCACGGCAAATGATGAGTATGATGCTTGCTTCTATACTTTCAGGTGTGTGCTTTTGCCATGCTCAAATACAGCTTTCCGCATGGGCACACAATGGTGAGGTATTCGAAATCCTTCTCTAGTCTAGTCACATCCGCCACCTCCTTCCCCACCGGGTAACATTGTTATATGTGGGCTCTGGAATAAGTGCCACATTGCTTCTAGCTCATATAGACCTGCGGAGTGCCTCATTATTCTTATACTCCTCACCTCTACTGAGGTGAATTATCCTGTGGGAAATAAGGTGTAGAAGATCTACACCAGCCCCATCACCCTTGGAAAGTGGACTTCACAAACAAGGCTGTTAGGGCTTTAAACCCCTGATGCTCTCATCTGAATGAATATTTACATAGAGAACGGCCAATGGTTGTTCCTTTCTGCAGAGGCTTTGGTGGGCACGATGGTATCAGGGGTTCCTAGAAAAGCATCTACAGGGAGTAAGTGTCCAGGTCTCGCGTCTTCAGAGACATGGGTATCACGTCTAGGCCCCGATGGCTAGTGTCAACATTGGCATGCAAATACCAAGGCGACGAGTGAGCGTGGAACCTGCTCACCAACCATCAACACCCCCAGACGGACAAGATTTTCGAACCAAAAAATAAAATTCATCGTCGAACTCTGTCAGTCCTCTACAAATTTTATGGAGAAGTAGAACCTCAGCCTTAGAGATATGTTGAATTGAAGGCAGTATTTATAGGGTGTTGAGATTGACCTTCGCATAGGCTGGTCAACATTCTTGCACATTCTGCCATCAAGTATATCTAGTCTCAACATGTGCGAAGGCATGAGCAGAGCAATCTCTTGTTTTTTGGGGATTCTGGTTATTCAGCTTCATAGGTCATAGCGTCTCATTGTCTGCTATAGGAGGTGGCAATGAACTTCCTCTAGTACAGTAGATCCACACTGCATATTCCCTAAAGTGTATGCTTCCATGTTGCATTGGCTTCACCCCATGTGAGCAATGGATTTGCTAGCTACTTTACTCATTTTCATCGGCCAGTCCACACAAAGTCACCTCATAGGGATGGCTTCCTCTGGAATGAACACGCACCACACTTGTGAACTGGGAAAATTGCACCACTGGACGAGACTCCCACCTCAGGTGTATCTTGGATGGTGTCATAGGAATCATCCAATATTTGATGAGGCATATTGCATGTGTGAACGCCCCCCTCCACTGTCATTTCCACACAGGATGGGAGATTTGCAATTCGGGATTCTTCTTCAGCCGTTTGATCAAATAAAGCTTTGTATCCACTGTCCACGTTCTACTTATCTTGCCGCCAATCTTTCTCTTCGGTATGCTAGAGGTGTTTTGGATCATGATACGTTCTGAGCTGTGGATCTAGGCTGGCCCTCATGTAGTCGTCGATCGAAATAGGCCCTACCCTTTTCGCAACGGAGAACTCAACTATTCACCCATGCCGGTTTTCCCTGCGAAATGAACCATAGCCGCTACTATTTTCTCACTTTTATCACAGCCGTTGATCCTTTTGACCTCTACACCTTTTCATTATTTGAGATTGTGGTTTTACCCACACAAGTATGGATTTCAAAATTGTTGTAGGCCGTAGATCTGCTCCAAGCGACATCTCAACCGTCTAAACCTTCCGGTCATTAACGGATTTTGTGATCCAGGAAAGGAGCTTGGATCACACATGTTTGTCTGTGCGAAGCGATCTGGAACCATTGATCTGCCTGTGATCAATCACATCCCTTGAATATGGATTGTGCCCAATGTCATGATACACTTGCCACTTTCATCATTGAAGGATGGTCACACGAGATTCGAGGGGCTGGGACCCTTACCGAACCTCTGTCAAGCCCTAGAATCAACTATTAAAACAGAGTGTTAACAACTATCTCCATGAGGGATTCTATCCTCCCAGCAAGGTAGAAAAGAACCCCCATAGACCATGTGTCGAATCCATTCGGCCACCTTCAGATCGTCTTGGGCCTCTCCATTCTACTTCATGCTATTGCTTCAGCGAATACATGACACTCTTGCAAATCATGCTAGAGACTATAAACCTATGATGGTAACTGAAAATGGAAACAAACTGAAAACAGTAATGAAAGAAATGCTCGATAATATATGAGCTTATTTTCTCCTACCTACTCTACCTAAATTTGTACACAAGTCCAACTAAGTGAAATCAGATTTCCAGTGAAGCCAATCAAGCAACTCGCCTAATATTCTTGTTCTTGTATGGTGCTCGATGGACAAAAATGAAACAGATAATAGGAGAAGGGAATGGTAAACAAACTGATGTTTAAGGTAGAGATATGACCAATCATTTCCTTCACCCAGACCCTTCATGTATTTGGCCACAGGGTCATAAAAAATATGACAACCCTCAAAAAATTCTGTCATTGGCTGACCATGAGAAATCCACCCCTACTATAAATTCCCTTGCATGTTGTCAAACCAATCTTCAAAAGAACCATGCAAGGAAAACATGTGACAATTTCCAGGTGAAACATCCACAACTTCATCTAAAACTTCTGATTTTAAAACTTCATGTTCTTTATATGTTTCAGCAAAAACATTATTCATTTCTTCAACATGTGTAGTTTTCGCTATGTATTCATACTTCTAATCTTGGATTGCAATGAGATTTTCCTCACTAACAGAAATTGTGACAAGATTATTTCATTCTTCAAAAAACTAATCAATATACACATCTCCTTCCAAATCACTAGGCTGATAATATCCTTCAAGCAAAGAGAGCTTTATATATTCACGTAAATCTTTGGGTGTAATATATATCTGATCAACATGCGGCAGTCCTCCTTCAACCACTATTTCAAAATTTGATTTCTCTTTACTTGAAATTTTAGAAAATGAACATGTGTAGGGACTACAAGACTAAGCTTTTCCAGAATTATCATCTTCTGTGTAATCAATCACACAAGAACTATAACTTTCAAGAGATTGCTACTACGAAAAGGAACTTTCTATTTGTGAAGGGGAGGCCTCTTCTTGTAACAAAAATTTGGAAGTTGAATAACATGAGGAAGGATTGGATTGATAGTCCTAGCCTCTCTCCTGGTCACACATAGAATGGAAAGAATGCTGCAAATCATCATTAGTTTCAGGAAGAGAGATATAACTGGTTGAAACAGAGCTTTGGTCTATGTCAACTTCAACCGAGGAAGACAATACTGACGACTCGGAGTTTTCTTGAATATCATGGAAATTGGATTGTCTTTATTTTTGAGCTAAATATTCATGTAAGATCTCTAAAACCTCTTCATCCAAATACTGAGCATCACCAGACTCATCTTTCACATTTTCAGTGAACTCTCTATCGTGTGTGCAACAATCTTGAAGTAACAACAAACAAGGATAATGCCTTTTGAAATGTTCATGAAATATTGTATGAAAGTATTTAAGGGAGGATAAAATCCATGCTGGAAATCCCTCATACCAAGACCTTGCAAACACTTCCAAACTAAACATGAATAGTCTCATTAAAGAATCTTCATGCCATCCCACTCCCAGCTTATGTATATGCTTATGAAATCTAAATAGATGAATGGCAGCAACATCACAATTTTCATCATTGAATCTTGGAAGATACGTCTGCCAATATACTAGAGGTATTTTCTTGGGATAACCAAGAATGGCAGCAAGATTCATAGGAGCATACCTTGCAGCCCGAGAAATCATCTTGATGGTGGAGAGAATGAATCAGCTCCTCAAACTTTGCAACCTCGTTTGATAGTGGAGCCGCCATAGAACATTATGAAGAATGGATCCTTCGCAGATGGATTCGCCAGGTGAAAAGAGACATGGATTTCTTGATGTCTGACCATTTTTCACCATCAGCAGTCAGATCTAAACCTTTCATTCAAATCCAAGGAAGATTTGAGACCTATTCCCATCTCTTTCTTTCTAACCACCGGTCTCCCTAGTGGATTCACCTTCAAGAATCTTTTAGTGGAGTTTCCAGGGAAAATGATACAACATTTTTCACATGTAAGAATCTTTGTTTTCCCATAGAAACTCTTTATCCTTTGAATCTTTGTTGTTTTTCCCAGGGATGATATTCAATCTTGTCCCCGGCAACGACTTCAGTTTGTTAGCACTGGGATTGAACCAAAGGTTGCGGAAGGGCTCTCTCCCGACTAACAGCAAAACCACTTTTCGTCGCGCCTCCATCCCTACGCAGTCAGAGAGGGATCTCTCGTTCATCACTGGAGCAGCTCCACATAAGGTTGTCGGTCTTATGTGTCACCAGATTCTACTCCACATAGGATTTTCATTCACTATGATCAGGGGGGTAGGATCCTGAATGGGGAAAAATGACTCGAGGTAGGTGCATGGTGAGGTTATTAGGGTTAAAGGACCATGGGAAAATGGAGTCGAAACCTATGCAAGAAATGATTACAGATGGAAAGAATGATGAAAGGTAGAAAATGGAGGCAAGATGGTTGCTGATTTCCCATTCAGGAGATTTTATCGGGCATTTTGGAGGACAAGAAAGGATAGTCCATCTCACGGAGCATCAGTGAGATGAATTCCATGAGACTTTATAAGAACCATTATTAATGGCTGGAACAGCAGTCAGAGCGTAGCAAGTATGAATTCTGAACCACTATACAGTATGTTGCAGCCATGAAAGCAATAAACAAAATGGAGTGAAAACAAGGAAATACAATTTACACGTAAAGAAAGCACTTATTGGGAAAAACAACAACATAGGAATCTCTGCTGTGAATGACAGTCTTCCACTGCAATTTTATTCATACATGGGTATTAAGCTTTCACAAATGGGAGCCTCAACTCAAGATTTTTTCCCAATCCAATTCTCTAACTCCTTTTTTCTCCCTCTATTCGGAGTGCTTTTATACAATCCTAATGCTGAGACTATAGAATAAAAAATTGTTACAAGTCACCATCTGGCATTAACAGTGCAAAGAGTGGGCTATCACCATGTTTTACAAATAGAAACAAACATTATGGTGCTAGTGGCTTTATTCGTCCTAGCTAACAGTTTGACACGTTTAGTCGCCATGACCGATGATGAGTATGATGCCTGCTTCTATACTTTCAGGTGTGTGCTTTTGCTACATTCAAATGCAGATTTCTGCATGGGCACGCACTCGCGAGGTATTTGGAATCCTTCTCCAGTATAGTCACATCCACCACCTCCTTCCCAATCGGGTAACATTGCTATACGTGGGCTCTGGAAGAAGTGCCGCATTCCTTTTGGCTGATATAGACCTGCAGGGTGGCTCATCATTCTTATACTCCTCACCTCTAGTTAGGTGAATTCTCCCGTAGGCAATAAGGTGTAGAAGATATACACCAGCCGCATCACCCTTGGAAAGTGGACTTCACAAATAGGGATGTTATGGATTTAAACCCTTGACGCTCTCATCTGAATGAATATTTACATAGAGAATGGCCAATGGTTGTTCCTTTCTGTGGAGGCTTTGGTGGGCGTGATGGTATCAGGGGTTACTGGGAAAACACATATGGGGAGTAAGTGTCTAGGTCTCATGTCGTCGGAGACATCGATATCACATCTAGGCCCCGATGGGTGAAGTCACCATTGGCATGCAAATACCAAGGTGACAAGTGAGCATGGAACCTGCTCACTAACCATCAACACCCCCAGATGGACAAGCTTTTCGAACCAAAAAAGAAAATTCATCGTCGAACTCTATCAATCCTCTGCAAATTTCGTGGAGAAGTAGAACCTTGGCCTTGGAGATATGTTGAACTGAAGGTAGTGTTTATATGCCATCGAGATTGATCTTCACACAGGTTGGTCAACATTCCTACACATTCTGCCATCGAGTATATCTGGTCTCAACATGTGCGAAGGCGTGAGCGGAGCGATCTCTTGTTTTTGGGGATTTTGGTTATTCGGATTCATAGGTCACGACACCTCACTTTCTGCTATAGGAGGTGGCAATGAACTTCCTCTGGTATAGTAGACCCATGCTGCATATTCCCTAAAGTGTACGGTTCCATGTTGCGTTGGCTTCGCCCCATGTGAGCAATGGATTCGCTGGCTACTTTACTCATTTTCGTTGGCCAGTCCACAGAAGGTCACCTCATAGGGATGGCTTCCTATGGAATTAAAATGCACCACACTTGTGAACCAGGAAATCTATGCTACTAGACAGGACTCCCACCTCAGTCGTATCTTGGATGGCATCGGAGGAATCGTCCAATCTGCGATGAGGCATAATACACATGTGAAGGCCCCCCTCGGCTATCATTTCCACACAGGATGGGAGATTTTCACTTCGAGAGTCTTCTTCAGTCGTTCAATCAAAGGAATCTTCATATCCATCGTCCGTGTTCTACTTATCTCGTCACCGATCTTTCTCTTCGGTACGACACGGGCGATTTGGATCATGATACATTCTGAGTCGTGGCTTGAGGTCGACCCTCACACAGCCGTCAATCGGAATAGGCCCCACCCTTTTTTGCAATGATGAAATCAACTATTCTCCCATGCCATTTTTTCCTCTGAAATGAACCATAGCCGCTGATATTTTCTTGCTTTTATCACAACCATTGATCCTTTTGACCTCTATGACTTTTCGCGATTTGAGATTGCGGTTTTACCCACACAAGTATGGATTGCGAAATCATTGTAGGCCGTAGATCTACCCCAAGCCACATCTCAACCATCGAAAGCTTCCCTTCATTAACGGATTTCGCGATCCGGGAAAGGAGCTTGGAACGCGCATGTTTGTCCACGTGAAGCGATCCAAAACCATTGATCTACCTTTGATCAATCGCATCCCTTGAATATGGATCACGCCCAAAATCTTGATACACTTGCCGCTTTCATTGTTGAAGGATGGTCACACAAGATTCGAGGCGTTGGGACCCTTACTGAACCTCTTCCAAGCCCTTGAATCAACTGTTAAAACAGAGTGTTAATAGGTAGGTTGAGGCCTAGGTGGTGGACGCTGGAAATATGGCCGAGAGGGCCGTGACTTATGATAGAATGATCATGCTCTACTGGGTTAATATGAACCTTCTCATACATTCTTCTCTTAGAAATGATTCCAAGTGGGAGGGGGATGAAGAATCAGAGAAAGTGTGGAAGGAGCACAACGTCGAATTTTTCCTTATGCATAGGAAGATTGATATCAAGGCCTCACGGATGGGGATTCAATTCTTTCACCTGGGGATGGTGCAAGCAGAGGAAGGAGGTTCGAGCAAGAAGGTGAATGAAAAAAGGGCCATTCCCTACATCAATGCATATAGGGAGCTGTCTGAGAAAGTGAAGCAGCTCTAACATTCATCTCCTCCCAAATTCAATTGATCCAGTATGGGATCTCTAGCCTAGAGTTGGGTTTGAGGCCTCTGTTTTATTCTATGTTATTATCATTTCAATCCTCTATTAGTAGGTCCAATAGTGTTATGTTTGAAGTGAGGATAGGTGTTTTATGTATGTATCAGGAATGGGGTTATGCCAAGAACAATATGGAATTGTTGTTTTGGGGAATGGGGCACTTTTTTGGGAAGAATGTAAAGATTTTTTGAGCTAGGTATAGTGATTCTAGGTCCTTCAAGAAGTATATAATTATGTGACATTGGAGTAATATAATCCTTTTTATTTACAAAAATAAAAAGGCTATTTGAGGCACTTTATGGAAGGAAATGTAAAATTCCTTTTAGCTGGGGAAATCATGAATACTAGTTAGTACTTAGATTAGAAATGTTAGAGCAAGTGGAACAGGTGGTACAAAAGATAAAAAAGAACTTGATAGCATCCCAATACAAAAAAAAAAAACCATGTTGATTCTAAGTGGATAGTAAAATAGTTTCAAGTGGGAGATCATGTCTTCTTAAGGATTAAACCAAAAAGGAGCTCTTTAGGAGCCAAAAACCATACTAAACTTACTCCTATCTTATGTGCTAAAAGGGTTCTATTTTTTTCTTTTCTACAACAAAACAATTGAAAATTAATATTTATCTAAATTAATTAATTAGATCTACATAATCCAAAAAATAAATTATTTCATACATTTGAAGCACCTTTCTCTTTAGATGGATCCTCCCGTTATTCAATTATATTAATCTCCTTAACATCTCCTCGTACATTTTTCTAAAAATACCTATTGGTACCTTTTGAATAAAACCTTCTTTATCCTTTTGGATTTTCATAATCTTCCTAAAAATGTGAAATT
Source organism: Pseudotsuga menziesii (assembly GCA_001517045.1). NCBI lineage: Eukaryota > Viridiplantae > Streptophyta > Pinopsida > Pinales > Pinaceae > Pseudotsuga > Pseudotsuga menziesii. The sequence goes on from LPNX011056521.1 coordinate 350,059, forward strand.
CCATTAAACTATTTTTTTGTTGATATGAAAAATCAATATAGCATAAATTAAATTATTAAATGAATTATTTGTATTATTAGATACATATTCTACATTGACATGTTTAGGAATATTACTTTTAATGAATTTTTTTATTGTTGTATGTCTTTGCTATTGCAAGCTAACATGTCTCATTAATCGTTGCTCTAGAAGCACCTCTTGTAGTTTACATATGACATGATTCTTGAAATAATTTGATTGATTTTTGTAATGTAAGTTAAAAGTATGTCTATACGTTGTCTCCACTATATCCCTCATAGTTTTATAAAATTATTTGCCCCTTCTATTAACTTCCAATGCTACTCTAGATGAGCTACTGGCCAATTCATCATCATATGCATCTTCCATAATTTATTTTCTTAAAATTACATTCTTTTATTTTATTGTCAACCCCTACATAACATTCAACATATGTGAATTAAATTATTTGAAACATATCATTGAATATTATCAAGTACAAATTTTACTCAAATTCAAGAAATAATTCATTTTGATTTTTTTTATTCATGTGATTGATTCATTTGCAACTTTTCCTTCAATGTTATGTTCTCTTCTTCACTAAGATTCTTAAGAATCATATTAACCTTCCACATTTTTTATATCTACTTGTCACACATTAACTAATACATATTAGTTAAATTTAAAAATAATTCAAACATATTAATTTAGATATAAAAACTGGAAAGTGCTTTCCTTCTTTGCAATTTTGGGTGTTCTCCCATCATCTGGACTAGAATTTCAAGTTATTGATTTCTTGTCATGAATTGTGAAACAAAAAACAAGTTTGTCATAGGTCAATAAACTACATAAAACACATTTATGTGTTTTGTACAAACATGCATCTGTGCGTTCAGTCACAAATACCTCATCATAAACTACATAACTTTATTTTACATTCTCGGGGAAAAAGAAATGATGGGGATAGCATCACCGGTACGTTAAGGCAATACATTCGCATCGAAAACTAATATTTTTTACATGTTTTGGAATATAAAATATAATGGAAATCCCAACACTATCTATGTGTGTTATTATTACAACAGAAATAGTGTGTTTATGCTATAAAAACACACTGGAAATAACTCAGAATTTTTAAATTAAAAATTAAAAAAACAAACAAAACTGTAACAGGACCAACACGTTTTCAAATTTGAATTGAAACATGGCCCCGTTGCACCCAATGTTTTCTCTATAAAATCACAAACTCATTAAATATAAAATATTTAAAAAGAAAAATCCTAATTTTGAAGTAATGGAGGGATTTAAATCCTAATGTAAATTTTTGCAGGGACATAAAATGAAAAGAAGCAGTGAGAAAAGAAGGGTTGCAACATTGAAGGTAACTATGAAGTTTTTTTTATAAATTTAGTTAAAATATTAATAGGATAAAAAGATCAATAGTAATATTTTATATACCTGGAATTTCTACTATGTAGGGTTTTGTTTGATTCACCATACCTAACAAGTTTTGGTCCTCAAAGTAACCTTATTCCTCAAAACTCTGTTCATGTAAGTCTCTTCCCAAACTCTTCCCTCGAAAATTCACAAAACAATGAAATAATGTTTAGGGTTTTTATATGTAAAACACCATTTGGAATTAGTTTTTGAAATAAAAAGTTAGGCACCCATTTTTCATTTTAGGGAAAACTAACTTGTGCAATTTTAAAATGTTTATTTTCGTCACATCAATGTGTTTTTAATTAGGAAACATTGGTGTGGATATGATTGAACCACCGTAGTGCATTTGTATTTTTAACATGGAACTGTTTGAACATATATTATAAAAAAATAGAAAACATATATAATTTTTTAGTGCGTATAAAAATTATGGAGAACGAGTGTGCATATATATATATGAATGAAAAGAACTAGTATTAATAATTCGGAAAATGCATTGATAAATATCTGCGATCAAATATAGATGAAAAAATCTTTTGTGTGGGTTATTGCAGATGTTGATATAGTGTCCATAGATAAGATGCATCGCTGCATCACAATGTTACAGTCTTACTAGTGCGGTTTTATTACTTTTGGTGCACCAACTTAATTTAAAAATAGTATTATTTTGATGTTTCCACTTTAAATTTTATTTATCTCAAATATTATTTTAGGATTCAACCACACGAGTTACAATATTTCATAGTATACATATGTTTCTTAAACTCATCTTATTCTTACAAAATGGTTTCCAAACTATAATGGAAGCTATATTGTGATATGGTTCTAATGCTACAGCATTTTAGACCTTTAGGGTCGGTTATCTTCTGCCCCCAATAGTGACTTATGGGGGTGATTTTAATTTTAGGGGCAATTGCTCCCAAACTAGTCCTAAATGCACTAATGTTAAAAAAAAATTGCTTTAAGGGAGGTTTTTAAAGATATTGTAACCGCACCCAAACATTACTTTTAGGGAAATTTATGACCCCCCTAATAGAGACTTATGGGGGAGGTTTTCAACCCCCTCTTAGTACCCCCTTCATAAAAATCTATGGGGCATTTAAAAAAAATATTCCATATGATAAAAGGGATGTTATGCCGACACTTCCATCTAATACGTTGATGTTAAAAGTTTTGGAATTTAAGTGTGGTTGTTGAGGGTATTTGAATTTCCCCTGAAACTCACATTAAGGAATGGTTTGTTACACCCTTAACAGTGGATTATAGGGATGTTTCGGATCCCCCCCTATAACCCATACATATAGACATATGAGGGATTTTGTTAGAAAATCCCCTCTCTTGACCTCATACCTTTTAAAAATATATGGTTTTATTTTGGAAAAAACCACCCTCACACACTTGTGGAAAATGAGATATTAGTGATAAAAAAAAATACCAAAATCTACATATCAATGACCAATTTTGGTTTGGCAATTGCTGGTGGCTAATTTACGGTCTTTTATTATGCAACCAAAATTGGTCATTTTTTTTTGGTCATTTATAGCTTGTCAGTTGGTAATTAATTTGGTCAATATTTGAATCAATTTCCAAATATATGTCCACATTTATGACCAAATTAATGACCACATGACAAATTAGAATATGGCCAAATTTGGTCACGTAATAATAGACCGTAAATTAGCCACCAAAGTTGTTTTTTGGTCATTGATATACAAATTTTGGTTGTTTCTTTGGTCATTTATATATCATTGTTTGGTCATGTATCTCTAAATTTTTGGTCATTTTATATGCTAATTTTGGTCATTAATCTCATATATTAGTCACTAATTTATCCGTTTTATGTGTGGTTATTATATTTTAGTAGTTTTAATGGTGTCCATTATTAATCAACATAAATTTTTAATATGATATTATGTTTAAATTAAAAAGAAATCTTACATTATTTATCATCATCTAATACACATGTGAATTATGCAATGTCACATTAATTAGTTACTTACAACACTTAAAAATAATATAAAGTACAACCATATAAGTTTTAAACTGCACAAATTATATTATATGAAATGTCAGCTATTACAATAATATGAGTTTTCTCAAAAAACTATATCCATATAAATTTATATGAAAATCATCTAGTACATCGATTCCTTTTTAAAATATTACAATGACTAAACCATCCCACGTGTACTTGGCTGCTAAGCCATACTTAGATATGGGAATAGCTTCAATTAACCCATACTGAGCAGCTTAAAAGCCTCAGCAATAGAGTCTTCATAATCAATGGCAAAGCCTCAGCAACAGGCTCTTCATACTCAATGGCCCACTTAGTTAATTTCATTCCTGCAAAATCCAGTAAAAAAATATCAGTAGAAAAAAAATGAATTGTACAGTTCAAAAACAATGAAGAAAATTATTTATAATGTTCAATATCTTGGCCTCCAATTGCTTTTCCTTTTTCTATACAAAACACTTGAATTGAGCGATTGGACATTTATTTCCAAGTTTCTATTCATACTTATGCACTTGGAAAGATTCTAATGTTTTACCTTAGGTTTAAAGACACTCCCCGTGGTATTCTAGGAGATACCCTCAATAAGAAGGGAACTTAAAATAGAAGGGAAACTTTCAGAACTGTTTGGTGGGTCCCTAAGCCTGCCAACAACCGATGTCCTAACAACTGTCATCTGCAAGCCAAATATGACGTGTTATGTAAGAGGCTTAAGCTTCACATGCAATTAACAAGAACGTTGTATCATATAAAAATTGGGAAATACCATGCTTTATCATAGCCCAACACACTTATAAGAAGGAATCATGCCCATAGATATAAACCAATGAGAAAGTCCAACCTGATTCAAGGTCTGTGCCCTTGTTTTGTCACTGCAACTTTTGGTAGCAAAACGCATAGTCTCACATGCTGACAACCTCTGTACCGGGAATGGGGTGAATTTTTAGATGTTGAAATACCAATCACCCATCCATCCATAGTAATAAATTATTGTGAATCAGATACTAACCAAAGCCTTGTCTGCCATCATCTTCTTCATCGAATAAGCTAAAATCTCAATAAAATGACAAGATAACATGTTAAGAAGTGAAACACCACTCTCAAATAAATCATAGTCAGTCACTAGATATTAATCTAAACAAGCTAAATCTATAAAAAATTCTACAATTAATCATGCGTCAAGGTGACTACCAATGGAAGTCCTTCCGAAACTGAAACAATGACAATGGAAACCTACAAACAAATACTTCCATTAGTATTTATCTTATGTACATTTTCATATAATCCTTGGACATGACACTACTCAACATTTTTGTAAACAAAGACAGTTGATTTTATACAAACTATCCATTAAATCATAATACTGACAAGATACTGAAAATAGGAAATGCTGACCTACAACAATTGAGAAGATGTTAACAATTCTGTTAACTGTGTCTCCAACCTTGGTCTTTCCTACTTGGAACATGGGTTTCCCATTGGAGTCTTCTGTATTTCATGTAGAAAATATGATAAAACAGAACAAAAACTACAGTCAATACAAAGTGGCAATGCAAAACACAAATAATTTAGAGAAAACATCCAAAGGTAGTACAATATCACTTACCTAATCAAGAGGATGACAATCAAGATATTGATCAAGTTGTTTGGCAGCAATGACGAGGGAATGAATGACATACAGCGACAGAAACAGGAATCCAATTTTTGTTATTAAAAAATGTTGAACTCGCTCTAGAGTCTATATTTATTTCTATAATTCTAAATAAAACCTTATACATAGAATGATCCAATGTGGCCTGCATCGCTATTGAACTCTTTATATGAATCCAACTATTTATATTCATTCATTAGAGTTGTAGATTAAATTTAAATATATTCAAGGCATGGAAAGTAATTCCTCTCTTAGATGTACCTTTGCATGCACTCACTCACTGAGGATTTTGAACGAATCAAATTTCTTAGAAAAGAGTGAAACAAGTAACTACTCCAAAAGACAAAATGAAATCACAAATTTAGATTGCACTATTTTGTAACATAGAAACAGATCAACCTGAAGAATGTTAGCAAGATCAATACCTAGGTGATATTTTCAAAAACCAAGTAGGAAAAATAACAGATTTTAATGTTTGGATCAACATACCAAAGGAGAAAAGATGCCTCAAAGAATCAACACCATTTTCTTTTAGGGTGTAGGTCTGCAGAATTAGAAGCAATCTCCTCATAGGAACAAAGTGTCATGAAAGGATATTGGTCTCGTCATGAAGATAATTCTCCAAGAGATATGACTCTGTGGAGAAAGGAAACCAATATTAAAATAGACTCGAGATGCATAGGACGTGCCACAAACTCAAATTGAATAATATCCTTTGGAATTGTCTTTGGACACCTACACATCTTTTCAACAGATATTTTTTTAACAGAGAAGACTGGTAAACTATCATTTCAAAATCATAGTGCATAGGGTGGCCAGATGGTAGCATCAGATGGCCATTCAATTTGGGAATCTCCAAATTTCCACTAGATCAAATGGAAAAATACTACCTAAAGACAAATCCAGGTAAGTTTTTTTGAGTGCATAAGTCCTCCACAAGACAAGAAATTTTTTATTATCCAATCTCAATCCAAAACTTCAACCACCATACAATAAAAATAGAAAACTACTTGTAATAGAAAAAATAATATATGCAGGACAAGAACGAGATCACAAATTTTACAGTGAGATAGAAGACAGGCCACTCTTAAAACATCTTAGCAAAAAGAAATATGTAAATTATGCAATAGAAACAAAGTTGAAGATGAGCAGCAATTATTTCTAAGATACTCCATCTACATTTTTAAGATATGAGAACTAGGATCTGCCTCTTGTAACCTATTGTCACCTTCTCTCCTTAATGCTTGTGAGGTGTGGATCCCACGGCTGAGGCAAAGAGGTTGAAAACACATTAACAAGGTACTCATTAATAAGTCTTCAAAATGCATTGACTTTTAACACAGAGAAAATTATCACATTCCCTATAAAATTATTGAATGCCATTCAATGACTTTATATGTGGTTCTGAAGCTGACATGAATCTAGCATGTCCTATCATTTCCACTTTGTTAGTTTCCATAGGAGTTGTATATCACACCATCATTTTTGGAAGAAATAAATTCTCTGCATGATAAATAACCAGTCCTTGGTTGATGTAAGAAGATAAATATATTGGTAATAACAAGCCAAGGAATCCATCCTGACTTCAACGCAATGTAAAGCCATGTACATTGTCCTCTATTACTGTATTTGGTTACTTCTACTCGTATTTACTGATTATACTATTACCGGTACTGCTATTGGTAGTACTTGGTGTTGTTTTTGGTCTTACATCATACTATTGGTTATGTATAATGTATATATAAGTGAAGACTTGTTTCTGTGCATCTTTGTGGTATTTGTGAAGTCCTTTACTTCACGCCTCAAATACTTAAACAATATAGATTTGACACCTTGTTAGTTCAAGAAGGCATTAAGGCAGATTCAACTTCTCTTTTGGCAACTGCAATTACCTATCTTCCAATGTTGCCCTTTATAATGCTTACAATGTTTCTAATGGACCATGCTGGAAGAAGGTAACACTGATGCTAAAGAGACCACACCTATTCATGTAAATTAAAATCATGTGTATGAAACAATGACATCTTGTATCAGTGCATATCTCTATCATCTACTTGGTTTATTTCATTTCCATCTTAGAAATTTCTAGTGTTCTGGGAAAAGTACAAAGAGACTCAAATAAATGGTTGATGAATCGTTTAATCATTCGACATCTCTATTACTTGTATAATATGCATCCATGTCATCAGAAAATGCTATTAAGGGGGGAACTTCTAGAAGAAACCATCCCAAAAATTAACCACTCTAGAAACCTATTGATGGTACCGTTTCCCATTTCTGGATGAGAACTTGAAAGAAATGCAACATAGATATTAGAAACTTGAATTTGGCCTTTTTGGGTTTCCAAATTTCTTTTCTGGTAACATAGATATGTAGTATGAATGATCTCCCTATGCTGGTTATTTGAAGGTTCTTAACTGGATTTCTGCCATTCTTTTATGTGGGTACAAGGAAATACACCTATCTACCACTCTAGTTCTATTCATCACATTGCTTACAATTGCTTTGGTAAATAAATTGCTTCAACCAAGGATTGTCCAGGGAGGTATCTCATTTTTTGGCCTGATGATATTCTTTTGTTCCTTCAATATGGGATTTGGTGTAGTGCCAAACATTTCCTGTTCAGAAATATTTCCAACAAGAGTTAGAGGAATTTGATTGGCTCTGTGTGTTATAATAACGTGGACTGCAAACATGCTTATCATATTCCTATTTCCTACCATGAACAAGGGCTTGGGAACACTAGGTGTTTTTGTATTTCTTTGTATTATGAGTGCAAATTCCTAGATATTTATCTTCCTTAAGGTTCTAGAGACCAAGGGATTTCCTTTGGAAGTTATCACGGAGTTATTTTTTGTATCTACATCTCTAGATGGAAAGGAAGAAGCATAGATTAACCACAAGTTTAGCACTAAATGATTGACATGGTGCTGCAGATTGTGAAATATGATGGTTATGGTTTTGGATAATTCAATTGAAGCATTGGAAAAGCACAAACAAAAAGTTGAGCAGGAATATTGTTCAGCACTTCTTTATTTCCTCTTTTTTAGATTGCAGCCTAGCCCCCATCTACCTTTGCAATGCATGATTTAGAAGAAACTTTTGTGATTGATATAAGTAATCAAATGTATTATATCTTAGGGTTTTAAGATGACATAAATTGGATTCAGTTTTCTTATGAAGGTAAGGGGCAGACTAGGATACTATTGGTTACTAGTAGCATACGTTACCATTGAATAATTTAAATATTTTATTGGAAATCTCTATATAGAATTTAGGTTTGAATTTCCTACTCTTGGAACATGATTGAAGCATTGTAGCCATCACTATATTGACAAAATTTGGTTTGAATCTGCAACCTAGATTGCCAAAATGTATTCTATTTCCCGAATTAAGAGAAGATAGTTTGTTTGATTATGGATATCTTATTTTCAATATAAAAAAGTGTCTATTACATGTTTCTTATAGGCTTGTCCAGAAATGAGAAATATATTAATAACTTTAATACACATGGAATAGAGGATTGATTAGCTTGCAGTAGCTGAAGCTTGGAATTTGATGGATTTTATTGGAATTATGTCAAATGCATCTTACACATACCAAAAATAGATCAAAGACATACAAATAAATGAAATAGGATTCTAAGATACAAAAGTCCCACTCAGTCTTTCTGTAGGCCTTGGAAAAATCAATTTTGTAAATCTTCCATTTGACTAGTTTGTCAGTTTCCCTCACTCTTTCATGTTTAGTAAGAGAATATTTTTTACTAAATCACATTAAATCATATAGAAAAATCTTAAAAATAATATTGCAGTCTGTTATCCCAAACTACTCTCTAATATTCTAATCTAAACAACTTACTAAAAGATCTATTCAAAACGGGACAACTTATTAAAAAATCAATTCAAATTGGGACAATTGAAGTTATAGTAAAGAATTTTAAAATTCAAACTTTATAACATTCTTAGAAGACTAGCATTGTTTTCTTAACAACCATGGATGGCAAGCAAGTTTGCATTATTCTTTATTAGCAGCCATGAAAGTTATTATTATTATTTTTTTCTTACCTGCAATTCATAAAGATTGTTTTCCTCAAGAAGGCATGTTTGATAGTTTGGAACATGAAAAATATCAACAATCGAGCGTAAAGCAGTCCATCGCATAAGGATATCAACAATTTCAACCATTTCTTTACCATGAGAAGGATTAACCTATAAAATGCATAAATTTCGAACAATGGCATATTAGGATATGCCGTATCACCAAGCAAATTAACTTTGAAAAAAATAGAGTAAACCACTTCACTAACTATAAATTACTTTCATAAGGCATCGTTTCAGTGCTACCTTTTGGAAAATTTCCAAACCATCTACTTGTTTTTTGAAGTTTGAACTTAAGAGTCTTCTATGCAAATATTCTCTAAAATACCTCATAATATTGTTATGTAATGCAAAACAGCATCAAATGCCACAAAACTGAAAAATAAGAGACCATATTAACTACCAAACCAGTGTTTAATCATTACAAACCTCAATTTCTTGAATTTTCTTCAGACGTGGCTCTTCAAATTTGTGTTTACATGGAACTAGTCTTTCTTGGTCTTCCTATAGGTATTACACATTTGCATAGAACATTAATCTGGTCATTTCCTTGACATTATTACAAAATTAGAGGACTAAAACATCATATTATTTGAAAGCTAACCTTGTTTGAATCCTTCATATTAAACAAATCCTGTCCTTGATTTGCAAGATCCTAGGAAGCTAGAGAAGCTGCCTATTTTGTAACTTTTGGTTGATTACCTCTCTGTATGTAATTGTATCAACCTTCTTACATAAAACTCTTTTTATTTTTGTTTTAGAAGAATCATCCAGAATCACTTCAGTAGATTCAGAATCAGTTTCCTTTGCTCATTTATCTACCAGAAGTGGGATCAATCCTTTGAATATACGACTATGCTTGGCAGGAGTTTCATCACTACGTGTACAATCAAATGAATATGTTGTCAGGATGGGAACCATGGTAGAGAGAATTGGTACTGCTTGTATGTGCCACCATGAGTTAGAACCACAATGAGTGCTTCCCACGTGTTTCCTTTTCTTTGTTTACAGTTTAGACTGTAGAATATGTAAGACTCTCTAGGGGATGATAGGTAAAGGAGTATATCTTATTAATTCTTTAAAAATAGCTCCATAGTCCAGGGAATATTCCACTTATATACATATGTGAGCCATAATTGTCACTGTTAACTCAAAATATTCCCCTGATGCACTTTCACCACTAAGCATAACACAATCAATCCCATCAAGAACAACATTAAGCCATCCTTAAGTGAATTAGTCTCCAAAAACAAATACCATAAATCAGGAACCAATTGATTACCACTGAAGTCATCGTTGAGGATGTTGACTAATGGAGCAACACAATTTTTTGAGAAACAGGCATTACTACAAAATGAAGTTACAATTATAGAATTATTAGAAATGATGCAACACAATTTGTTGAGCTAGACGCGTTACTACAAAAATGAATTTAAAGTTATAGTAATGTTGTAAAATTCAGCGTTTCTCGTGAATAATATTCCATAGCAAAGAGATCATTAGTTTTATTACCTAGTGACGTTGGTGTGGACCTCATGAGAGTAATTTCATGCACTGACTCCCATGACATATGTGGGGATATCTTCGCTATGGGAAAAACCTGCAATAATCACCTTCTTTTCCCTGGCTTGAATATGCCTCTCAGCTTCATGTCTATTCACAAACACTCCTTGGGATATTTTAGTATAGGAAAGGACAAGACCTCCTAGGGAGTGCCTTGGGAGAGTTCTACCAAAACTGGGAGCTCTTTGGGAGCGAGCTTCAAAAGGAAGCAATCTTCAGGAGCAGGAGCGAGGGGGTGGGGGGCGCTCCCATGCAGCATAGTTTTATAAAGTGTAACTCACTTAAATAAATTACATCTCACATCATAAAGTAATTTATAAACACTTATTATGAATTCACTTAATTTCATTAATGAAACCCCCTTGTTCTCGGACCCCTGCACCTAGGCACCTGATGTAGAAGTACCTCTGAGATATCAAACCTAACATTTTGAACCCCATGCATGTGTGTTTTTCTTGCTTCCCTATTTACTTCATATCTAATATTTTATTAGCAGTAGGCCATTTAATGTTAGGATATATTCTAAACTCAATCCATCCCCTAGATCTTCCAAATACATCTATTTTTTTATCTCATTAGAGCATAAATCATTCAAAAATTAAGCTATTAAGAAGTTGGAATCTTTTTCCTAGCATCCAACTTGTAAGGCACTATTTTTTTTTATCTTCTAGACTTATTTCACAAGCTGTCCCAATTTTTTGCATAGATTAACCTTTAGGGTATCAACCTAAATCTAAGTCTAGTAACCATTTATGATTGCTCAATTAGAAACAACACCCACCCTAATGCCTTTAATGTGTCAAGAAATGATTCCACCAGGCAGCGAAAGGAATTGTAATTGATGTAGCAATTTTGTTTAGTAAATGTTAGATTTTTAACATTAAGCTAGCATTATTAGGATATTTAACTGAGAGAATAAAAAGCACATCAATCAAACACAAGAAACAATGAATATAGTGCTTTTCCTTAGGGAAACCATAAATGGAGAAAACCCTGCAACTTCCTTAGAGATAGAATCAACACCAAAAGTAAAACCCCAAAACAGTAAGATGATCTCCCGACGGCAGCAACCTCTTTCTTCCTAGCCCCAATGTCTTATTCTTCCTCAGTTATGTGCTACAACTGAGTGTGAGTGAGTGTGTGATAAATAGAGAGGCTCACTCTCTATTTATACTAATTCCCAACTTGACTAAACCCAACTAGGGCCAACTTCACTAGGTGAGTCTAATAACCCTAGTGCCCTAGAACTGTGGGGACTTTAACCCTTGAACAATAAGAGGTTTACCCACAATGACTTGACATGACTTGTTTACATTATAGATCCTCCCGATCGGAACATCGGGGCATGACATGACTCAATTACATAACAGACACATCCCGAAATAAACATCGGGGTACAAGACATAATATACATAGGGGAATACATTCCAAAGTTACAATTACATCAACAGTAAATGTGTGCATGTGTGTTATCTAAGTGGTTTGTGTTGAATTTGATCGAGTCTTGACATTTATTGAGTTGTGTTCCTTAGTTTTACTCAAGTGACTTGTGCATTCATTCCTATCTGTTTGTTGCTTGTTTGACTTCTTTTGGGTATTTTGTTTCCATTTTCATTTTCCCTTCTATTCCCTAGAGAGAATCCACCCAAGGCACCATTTTCTCCTTCTCACTAAACCTTAAAGTGCCCTGATCCTCCACAAATCAGTCTTGCCAGTACTATGAGAAAGTTGGTTTCACTAAAAAGTATCCGGGAACATTTGAATAGGGACATCACCCATGGTTAGTTTGGATATACTTTTAGTGGATCTAGGAAACCTAAAGGGATGGTACCCTTCCTAGTGTGACACTTTGGGGTAGAGTCCTGAGTTTCCACTCGTTTGGTGATCATCATTCTCTATCTATACATAGGTTGCCACACCCTGTGACAACAAGCTTAAAGAATCCATCTCTTTGAACTTGAGTAATATATAAGTCCACTAAATGATCAATTTAGTAATACTTTTCACATCACCTTGATAATTCCATTGTCCATAATCAATCTTCCAGCTGCTGAAGTAGCTGCCCTAGCTAAGAAGCTAGAATGTTGAAATCTCCCTTTCTTTTTCTAAAGAGACACAAAACTGACAACAAGATAAAAAATGCACTTCCATGGGAAAATTTCTTATTGGGATCCAATATAGACATGTAATCTAATTCATGCAAAACTAGGAATAGAATAGAGAGACTATTAGGGTTCGCATAAAAAACCAGAGATATTCTGAATTGAGCCACAATCATGAATTATGCATTAAAATGTAGCAAATATATGACCAACATAGAGGCTGTGAGATGTGTTCATCACAAATATCCACGTCAACTAGCTGCTGATTTTGATTGTGCAAAATTTTAACATTGTTTACCACAACATCGTATTTCTCTCTCTGATTGTGCAATATAAAAATTTGTAACAATAATGAGTTCAAACAACTGAGATGGTAGATATAAATCCCCCTCTAATGAACATGTGTGTCCCATTGAAGGTTTACTCCACATGCACCTTGAGAAATAAGATATCAGAATTGTTCTAACTCCAAATAACCATTAACTACTGTTGCATTTCAGGAGTTCGAGAAACTAAGGAGAAGATCAATTAATAAATATTACTGGGCTAAGGTATTTAATTTGTTTCTTTTGCAATGCTGACCTTCGGCAGTCATCAATATTAAGATCCCTGCCATCTCCAACATCAATCCTATAATCATGACTTTAATTAAGTTAAATTTGACTTATTCAAAAGAACTTTCATTCAGTACATCTTCTCGTGGGTTTTCTCTATTTTAACTAGGGAAATACATACTATAGAGAGAGAGGGAAAGAGAGAGAGATTCTTAACAATATCAAATTAATATTTCATCATTTAATATTTCCTATAACTTATCAAGTTATCAGCAAGAACAATTTAAAAAATAAAAATGAGCTTTGTCCATAGCAGCTTAATCTATTATTCATCACCTTCTCGAATGAATTCTATATAAAACAGTTAATAACACTTCAGGATGATCAATAATCATGGGATAACAATATAGGACACAAGAAAATCTGCCTAACTCATGGTCTAAAAGGTCATTCATTAAATGGGATTTCTCTAAATAAGAATGTTTCTTTCTATACAGCGAATTGTTGAGTACATAGTTCTTTTCATGCCAAAAGAAATATCCAAGCATACTAATATAAAAATGGTTGTTTTGTTTTTCTTTTATACCATTCATCATAATAGTAATGCAATTTATTCCCATAATGGTGGTGTGGATCAATCTGCATACATACTGAATAAACATTTCAAATTAGACAAGGATTGAAGAACTATTCCTCACAGACAACATACACTGGAATCAACTGTCAATGATGTTTCTGGGAATGACGATAAGCTTATAGATTCAATCCAATGCTGAAAGGATATTCACTTTCCTTTCTCACCCTTGGATAATCCCTTTCCAACCTACAAACATTCCCCTAATATTTACTCCAAAAGTATAAATGGAGGCATATTTTGGCAAGAAAAGTCCTTCATGAGGTGAAAGTAGGTGTCCTAGCTTAATGATAAAACTCACAAATGCCCATATGTAATAAATTATTAGAAAATTCCAAAATAACTTGTTAAACTAATTTAGAATGTGTGCACTCAAAATAAATAACAGAACAAATGACAAAGTAAGCATAATACTTTTGCATCCTTTAATCTTCCACCGCACCAGCGTGAAATAGCAGTTTCTGGTTTTCGTTTATCATCATCAAAAACTAATTTTGTGTTCTGCTTAAGTGTTTCAAATTCTATTGCTTGCCACCTGTATTGAAATTTTAATAGACTTTTAATAATAACTTAGTACATAGTATATTTAAATCTGTACCACAAGAAGCACAAAAAATCAAAATTCACCATCCTTGAGTCTTGACTATTTCCACAGACAAACTTTAAAAGCACCATGATAGTACTAGTTAGATCAAATAATCTGTAGTGTATTATTTAAATGAATGAACTAAAATATCAGTATGAGAGTTTTCCCAAGTTGTCCACAAGGCCTGATTTGAGTACCAATAGGGCACACACATACTTAGGCACCTCATTGCTAAATACAAACCCAAAAAATACAACTAATAAAAAATAGAATTTGAGGATTCCAACACACCTTATTTTTGGCTTTCACACCCATCATGCCAATCCCAAGATTGTATAGCTTCGGTTGCTAAATTTCTGTGGTGGTTAGTTGTTGATGTTGTTGTCGGAGAAACCACAGTATCGAAATGACCAAGTCAATATTGTATAGCTTCTTTATGCTATTCTATCTCAGACACTGCGATATATACACACTGTATATACCACCTTCCACATTACAAAATCTCTTCTCAAAAGTAGAATCTGAAATAAATCTCTACATATTTGACTTCTGGGAAACATATGCAAGGTGTGAAACTCAACGAAGTAAATTTTAGTCTTCAGCAGATTGTAAAGATCTTAAAGCACTAATGAATGAAAACCTTCTCCATAATTCATGTCATGGAAAAATTATGTATTGAACTGTGTATTCTAATAAAATAGATTTCTATCAGGCATTCCTGCAACAAGTTAGAGCTTTCAAAGATTACAAAAATTAATCTTATTTGATCTGTATGACTTCTTCCTATGATCCAGTTGATATATGTATTCGACAATGATATATGAAGGGATGCATAACACAAATTTGTTTGACATCTTTGGCACTGGCATCACCAACAGCACAACGGAAAAACAATGTATATGTTATAAGGATCACACTGGAACAGTTAGACTAGTTGAAGATCATGCAAAATCAAGCTGTCACAATGGATGGGATTTATATGACCCTATCTTCCTCCCGCCCTTTTCTCTATGTCATTGTATTATATAGAATAGATACATATAGAAGATAATATGCTTTGTCTTCCCTTAGGTTATTTAAATCAATCATAATATTGTATCGATTGTTATTTTATAGCTACATATTTATATTCAGGAGTTCAGATTGGCTACCTAAACAATTGTTCCATAAGACTGAATATCCTCTTTATGTGTCTAGATGCCTCAATGGAGTTTGATCAGGTTTATTCGTTGTCCTTGGAGGCATAATACCAACTATTCATGATATGCAAACAAGATCAAGCTACCCAATGCCATGTGTGGTTTCCGACAGTAATAAAAATAGGAGAGACAAATTTGTAAATGAGGGAGAGGAAGTATCCATATAACTATGCAGATCATGAAGTTGGATCAAACCGGAAAAAATCTAAATGTTAGATCTACATAACCAGAAATCTCAAAATTCAGTACAAGGTCAAGGATTTATTATTTGCACTCTCAAGAAAAATATGGGAAATAATGCAATATATTGCACTATACAAGGTCTGAGTTCTAGGTCTACATAGTACAAACTGCTATTGCAAGAGGATCTAACACTACCTTTGTGTAGGGTGACTCCAAACTAGTATTTCCTTCAATCCAAAAAAGGATGGCACCCTATAGGAAGAATAATATTGTCCCTCAGTAAGAAACCTAAATGCATTATTTATCATTTCAATCAACTTCACATAACGCACATCCCAAGGAGGTTAAAATCAAGAGAGGAGAATCTAACTAACAAGTCTATAGAATAAGAGAAGCTTTATTTCTATTCTAAGAAGACATAAAAAGGAGGAAGGATCCTCCTCCCAATCATGACATTTCCAAGCCTCAGAAGGAAGACGTTGGAGAACATGCCATTGCATCTGGAACTCCATTCCATTGGAAGAAATAACATCATTGCAATACCAAAGATATAAAGGGAAATATGCAAGGAATGAGCTTTAGATGGAACCTACGTACATCTACCCTGGATTCCATTCATATATGAAATCCAAGTGTTAGCATGCTTTACCCCCCTTCAAAGGCAAATCATCAATGTGCGAGGAGAGGAAAATATCACTACAAAAGCTATATCACTACAAATGTTCAAATTCAATACAATAAATATACACACAACTAAAATGAAAAGGGAACATAATAATTTACATTTTATATTTTGAATATTTGTATAGATCCTTTTCCCCCTTACATATCACAAAAATCTTGATAATAATGGCTCAATATGCACAAACTTTGTTATTTGAAGGTGAAAAAAAACACCAACGGTGGGTGTTGAATGGTGTTTTAACCAAGAAACTTTGTAAAAACAAATATGAAGCAAATTCAAACCCGTGAAAACAAAACATGAAGCAAAGTAAAACTTAAGCAGATTTCCATGAGTTAAAACAATGGAACCTCCCAAACATGTTAACCTTTGTAGAAGGAAAATTTAGCCACAATTATCTCCCTATTCATTCAACATTCACTGAATTCATGGATATATTTGAACACATAATGGACTAAAAAGAGGCAGAAAATTTCATGTTAGATATAGCCTATAGGTTCTTTCAGTATAGAATTAGTGAGAAATGCAAGTACTTTACAATAGGCGATATTTTGAACTCATCAATCCTAATGCATTGACAACATGTAGTCAAACGGTTGGATGTAAATGCAACACAATTTTTTTCTTCCAAGGGTTAAGAATATTTCCCATGGACTAAACCTCTACATAGGATTAAACCTTGTTGAGATGCAAAATTGTAATAGATAACATAGTAAGAACTTTATTCCATAGGATTGACATTGAACCTGTCTTACAGATGTTTTTTGTTTCCAAACTCTAAAAAAACCATATCCCAAAGCTCATTCTAAAATTTAGCTTGAATAACAATGGAGAAAGATTCCACAACCTTACCGTGAATAACGATATTCATAACTAGAGGTTTTTGTAATAGTATTTGTATTCAACATTCAAAGTGAAAAGAACTTAATATATTTATTTATTATCTAGAAAACGCTAATTATTGTTAATATGGAACATATGAGTAGTAGAAATCTATAAAAAGAGGATCTAAAGCTTACAAGGGAAACTATAAAATCACCTTAGGAGAGCAACCAGTTATGTCCCGCATATGCCATCATCTATTGTTGTTACGAACATATGTGTACTTTTTCCAGAATAATCTAACACTCTAAGGACCTATTCTAGGAAATCCAAAAAGCATGTTAAAAAAATTAATAGATTTATATGAGAAAATCATGTTGGTTGGTTAACAATGCACTATATTAAAACTAAAAAAGTGGAATGAAGGAAACATAATATGAACAATGGACAAGGCCTTAAAAATAGTGTCAGGCAATGATAATGGGAAACTTAAAGAAAGATGATATGACTGCAACATAACTATTAGTTACTCATTTCACACAAAAAGAATGCACGCGCTCATGTGGATATTTTAGTTCTGTATCCCATGATTTGGAAGCAATATTATGAAGAATTGGATGCCCTTTGTGACTGATGGAGGCTAGATGTTCATAATTGCAATTATACATCACACTAGTAATTGTATTTTTGTTCCCTTTAAACCATTTTATGCATCTTCTCTGCTGCAGACCCAGACCCTAACAACTTTCCTATGCCACCCGAGCAAAGGTATCTTGAACCATTGCTACTAAAGAAAAGAGCTAGTATTGAATCTTGTAAAAGCAAATGTCTATTTATGGCATACTGAAACCTCAAAATTGAAAAGTATATTTATAATTATTACAGTCATGAGAAAGAATCTATTGTTATAATGAACACAATCATGAGAAATAATGTACTGTTATAATTAAGGCGGTCAAGAGAAAGTCTGATAATTAATATAGACACGAGAAACAGTTAAGTCACCATAACATGGTCCTAAAAGGATGTGCCAAGTATGAAAATCAACAATGAATACTTCACTGAGGTCTAATTAGCTCAACCCTGAATCTATTAAGTGCCAAGAGGGATAAAAAAACTATGAGGTCCAAAACTCTAAAATTAAAAGAGTCCAGATTAAGATGGATCTGTGCTTAGTGTGCTTGGCTAGTCAGACATTTTTATGTTAGTAGAATCAATGCACACAAGAAGACAAACAAACACATGCCACAAACACACAAACATATTCACCCTCCAGTTGTAGATAACCTCACTTATCTCATCACAAAGATCCCACTTTGTTGGGAAGCATTGGCATTGTGTGTGAGTATTTATAACACAACTAGATGTGTGTATTCCTTAAGAAACAAAGTTTGTGTTCGTTCAATTATCGAGATTTGACTTAGTCTTTATGCATCCACCACAATGTTCTTAGGTGTCATTATGCTTGGGAAGAAGAGAATAAGAGAAGGTATATATGCTTTCTAAAATAGGTACATGCATTTTTCTCCCATTGAGACTAGACAATAATCTATATTGCTCCATTTCTCTCTCTTTAAATTATATCTGAAACTCACATTGAGTTTAATCATGTGAGTCAAAATGGTCCAGCCTAAAAGAAAATGGTTGTTTCCACGATGAAAAGGATAATATCTCATGGACGGAATAATTACTATAAAATGGATTTCAACAACAAACTAAGTAATTAAGATGAAACAAAACATGGTAAATCATAAGAATGAATGTTTTTTTCCAACTTTTCCTTAATATAAGTTTTTCCACGAGTTTATAGAGCCCTTCAAAAATTTGTCCAAGGGTTCAAATTTGGCATGTCTTTTAAAACCACTGAGTCTAGTGTCACACTTGCCTATCCTATTACATGAAAGCAAGACTCTACCCAATCACTATGGTTTTTCAGCAGACAAAGTTATAACTATTTTGGACGTTTTGAATCTCATGGAAATCACTATATCCTCGACCCAAAAGCTAAAGGAGGATTTCAAACTCTATAACCTTGACAAGATAGTTTTGGATTGGATTAAAGATCTTATTCTATACTCCTTGTTAAAGTTGGAGATTCAATTCTCCCCTAACTGATGGGAGGAATAGAAAAATCAATTAATGGGCATAGGTGGTAGTGACACAAACATGTGCTAGACACCCAACTTAATAAAATTTAAAGACTCAAGCCTAAACATTATACCTAGATCTTCAAAATTTGTAGAGTGTTGAAAGTTGGAAACCTTTGGTGGACCTGAAAATGCTACCTTTGTTTGGTCCTTCATATTTGGTTGGGTTGTTATTGGCCATAGAATATATATTAGAAACATTGCATCCTCTGTGTTCATTCTGTCAATAGATTGAAAGACTTAAGAACCAATTTTGGTTTTTTTTTTCCAAGTGAGCTTGTGTTGTACAAGACAATACACCATTATAACCTAGGGTCTGGGGTTACCAACTTACTAAGACACTTGTAGGAAATGAGTTGTTACAGGGAATTAAATAGGATTAGGAAGAGAGTTTGGATTACCCGGTTTATACTGGTTGATCCAAGCTTTGTCTTCGCCTACTTCAATCTTTTCCAAAGCTTCTAGGGATGATTCTCTTCACCTGCAAAGAGCCAATTCTTCAGGAAATCTCTCTCTCTCTCTCTCTCTCTCTCTCTCACACACACACACACACACACACACACACACACACACACATATATATATCATAGGTTAGATGAAATGCATATTAATATCACAATTGAAATCATTCATTAACCAATATACATGAGAAAAGCACAATACAAATATTGGAAGAAGAATTATCTTTATTAACAAAAAGTGAACAAGTAAGAATACAACCCAGCTTCTAACACAAGGACTCCTACGAAACCATGTACAATGAGTTTTTCTGCTCCAATACTTTGAAGGAATTCCACCAACATAACTTTTCTCTCCTAGCATTGATTTACTAGTCTATCCCAAGGCCTATATTTATACATGGGAAAATAGAGAGGTTTTGAAGCATTAGAGGAAATTTCAACTCAAAATGGGCCTTTTAACTTTTATTCAAATCCCATGTCATCATGTGTTATCCAATGAAATTGCTTTAAATTTGAAATACCGTATAGGTCTTAAAAACTTTTTTAATATAAATTTGGGAATAGGTATCATAAAAAAACTACTTTTTTTGTTTGTATTTTTGACATATCTCCCTGTGTTTTTACTCAAATTTAGATCAGGAGAGCTCATTGGATGCGAAATTAAATTCCGCATCCAACAAGTACCCACTCGGAATACTTTTGACAGACCCCGCTACCCCAAAAACAAGAAATACCTGAAAAAATGGAATGATGATGTCATCATTCCATTTTTCAGGTATTTCTTGTTTTTGGGGTAGTAGGGTACGTCAAAAGTATGCTGAGTGGGTACTCGTTGGATGCGGAATTTAATTCTTCATCCAAAGAGCTCTCCTGATCTAAATTTGAGTAAAAACACAGGGAGATATGTCAAAAATACAAACAAAAAAGTAGTTTTTTTCTTTTCTTCCTCCAAAATTAACAAATATTATTTTATTATTTTAACTATTATTTTATTAGTTCATTTTAGGAGGCCCATTTTGAGTTGAAATTTACTCTAATGGTTAGGATGGTTGATAGAGTTGGGATAGTTATGGATTAAGGCCCAAGTAATCTCATCTAATCTTAATTTATATTTTTTAATGTTGAATCAAGGTACACGTGAGTATATATATAAGCAAGGAATCTATGAAATGCTTGTTGCTCAAAGTAAACTCGTGTGTTCAATGTACATTAGAGTTGCAATGCAAATACATGTGTTTGACACGCAAGTTGCAATGCAAAAAGGAGCATGTAAAACTCTAGACTCAAAATAAAAATATGTCAAGATGGTCTGGAGATCATGCATCAATGGTCATGCACATCTATAGTGTTTTGGCCACTTCAATCATGTTTTGTCCTTTTGTGTACCAACATAATGAATGTCAGCACTCAGACAGAGAAGTGCCATTTAGGTTGATAACAAATTGGAAGTCTCAAAATCATGCATCCATCTCCTCTCCACTCTATTTTCATAAAAGAATGCCATGTTAAGGGATCAATTACACTGAATTGTCGAGTTTCAACTTTCCTCACAGCTCATTACAATTGATTTTTTTTTTAATCTAGAAATACACTGAATGAAATTTTATTTAAATCCCAGGCCCTAAACAAATAAAAAAATTTCATCGGTCAACAACATGTTTATTTGAGCTAATGTCTCACTATAAATCATAGTAAGTGGAACTGAAAGTGGTAAAATTTTTCCAACTCCTAAATTATTGAGATGGAAATCCATGCACCATAAGAAGGGAACCCCCTACCAAATATCTCTCCCCTCTTCCTCAATTGATGCAACCTAAATGGAGAGAGGGAATCCATGACACAGATCAACCCAAACCATGAAGGAGAGGCAAGAGTGTCACGACAATTGGCCACACAAATCTCCTATAATCCTCATTAGATGATAAACTTCTAACTCTTGTTCTAGTTGGGATGATGTTGTAACTCGTACATGAAATGGAACCAAAAAATGATGGGTAGAGGCCATCCAATAATGATAAAAATGATCCTAGCATCCCCATGTAGACCTAATCACAACAACAACTTTAATGAATCTTCTCAATGTTTGTTGTCATTCCATTTTATTCCTTAATAAAAATCTTTTGCGGGAAATTCAATTTTTATGTTGTATGGCTAAGTGTATTTTTTGGGGACACTCAATTTGAATTTCATGTTAACCATACTACATGAATATGAGCTTCCATCATACTATTATGGATATATTTAGGGTGAACTCGACATTGCAAAGTTTTCCATTGTGCATCAATGGTTCATGTATATTATACGACATGGAATCTACATTAAGGAGTCCATCATTCATCATCCATAGTTCACAAGTCTCATATCCATATCGGTACCTTATGGAAAACTCGATATTTTCCTAGAACTACTTCTAGGAAAACTCAAAAAATGTAGACACTGCAAAGGATCCAAGCATAGATCATTTTAACAACCCTTATGGAAAGATATATCTCAATACACAATTCTAAATATTACTTCAATTACAACGGAAACATAACAACAATAAATCTGATATGGAATTTTCTATAAACATGCTAAAACAACATAGCTTTCAGCCCCAGTGTCCTAATAAATCATTGTAATAAAACAACCATAAAACTTGCTCAATGCATGTGAAAAAGCAATTCTGCAACATAAATTCAAGAAAACAATGGTAGTAAAATTCATATTATCATAGTAATGAAGATAAAGTACAAAAACTTAGCTCATCCCAAGCTGGTACAATAGACCCTTCCAACTCATCTCAAGCAGGGACTCTTCAATGCATTCCAAAGTCTAGTCTGTCCATCTGTGACTACCACAAACCATGGCCCACAATACAAAGGCCAAATAAGGAATCCCACCAAACTGTACAATCCAATCCATGGAGTTTCAAAACAAGCCAACATTGCACCAAAATTCAAACCCAAGATCTCCCATGTGCATCACACAAGCCATCAAGGATATTCTCACATGCATCCCACAAGCTTAAATACTCAACACTTGTTGTCACTTCTATCGTTCATCATTTGTGATCATTTGGAGGATTGAGATTTTGGAATAGAGTCATAGACTTAAATTTTAGACTCATCATGGCAATTCTTGTGGGTTGTTGGCATCTCAATAAGGACTTAGCGAGCAAGATTAGGAGGGTATACTACAACCTATCTTCCAACTTCAAATTCAAATTTCAAGGTCCCTCATGACTCTAGAGGCTATTTAGAGCCTCCTTCATATTGTATTTTGTTTTAGATTATTATATGTAGTGCACTTGGTGCCATTTTGATATATTAGGTTTGGATCCATACACACACACAAGTAGACTTTGCATATTTTTCTCTAATGGTTTGGGATCATAGTTTGGAATATTTATTATTTTTTTCATTCAATTTATAATATGTTATGTATTTTTTAGTAAAATGAGTCATTAATTTCAAATTTATCTAAGTCACTATCGAGTCTTGCTCAAGTGGATCTGACTCTTAACCAGTTCCAAGCCCGAGTTCAAGCTTTAAAACATTGGAAAGCATCACACCAAATGTCAATATAAGTTACAATGTAGTTATAACAAAGACACTATATTACCTTTATATATGATTAGGTAAGGGAGGCCAACAATAATACATGGATTAAGTCCACAGTAGGCTATATTACCTATATTACCTTCATATATGATTAGTTTGGAAACACTAGGATAGTTAAGCCAACAAAAAAAACCAAGTGGAGTGATACACTAAGCATATAAGAAACATCACACATCCTTTAGGGGTTCCATATCCATATTCCATGTCTTTGGCATGGCCACTCTATGAAACATTTTCGACACATGTCCTAGACGTGTCTCACATTTCCAACACATGTGGGTTGAAAAGTGACCTATAAGCCTCTCAAAAAAAAATTCTCAATAATTTTTCTCAATTTCTATAGAGAGGGAAAGATCTCTCAAAATTTTCCATTGTGTAGATGAACAGTAAAATAGAGATTTGATGGGATTCCATGTGCTTTGAAGGTGAATTTGCAAACCATATTTTCCATTTCTTCAACAATGTTGATTTTATTCATTCATTCCATAGAAATCATGGTGCAATCAGAAATGGTAGTCAATAAAGATCAAAAGAAAGAAAGGAATGCTAGTGTTGGTGTCCCCCCCCTCCAAGCTCATATATCTCTACTAACACCACTGCTCCATCTACTGCAAGGGTAGTATCGAAGGTTGAAAATAACCCTTTTGTAGCAACTTGCAAGATAGCAAGCTCGATAAAATAATAAATAAAGGGACTTGCTTCTCTATCAAACTAGTTTGAATTTGTCATATGTAGAACTAATGTAGGGCTTGATTCTTCAAATTCAAGGTTGCAGTTAAATTACAAAAGGAAGGAAATTTTGTTGTCACTTAACAAAGATTAAATATAGAATATATGGTATGTGTAGCAAATGATAGTTGGTTAAAAAAAATTTATCTGGTTATCTTAAGGGTTTGCAGGCTTATGGAAAGGCTATTAGCCTATTCCTTGAATCCTTTTCGAATGGTTATTTTTAGATCAATAAATTTTATGACCCATGATATGTGCCACAATTGATCTTTAAATATGCTTGGGAAATGAGAAATCACAAACTATGACAGGCGTACTTATAGCATTGTCTCAAGAATCAAAACTATCATGAGCATTGAAAGTTTTTTTCTAACCACACTTGACTATAATCAACAAAGGTAGTTGACTTATCCTTCTTGGGGATAAGAGCCAAAAAAGTGGAATTTAGGGAGGGAGGGATACAGCCTGAGACCCTAGAAAAATCCACAGCATTGCACAAATCTTCACCCAGTAGGTCAAAGAAGAAGAGGTAAAGTTCAACAAGCTAGCCATCTGGCCCAGGGCTCTTGTCTTTCTTGAATGAGTGTATTGCACTTTCAACTTCAGATAAAGAGACAGGTTGAGTGAGACAAGGGGCTTCATCCAAGGAGATCATATGAGGGTAGAGCATAAAAACCTTGAGCTATTCAAGAATATAGGTCTGGTGGTCATCTTTGAAAATATTCAAAAAATGATTATGTCCCATTACTTTTAATTCCAATTCCTCCTCATAGCAATTTCCACCACCATCCTTTAGAGACCAAATAGTGTTCTGATTCCTCCTGCCCGATGCTAAAGCATGGAAGTACTTTGTATTGGAGTCACCTTCAAGAGCCCATTTGGTCCTACTCTTAAGTTGCCGGGCTAATAGGTAGTGCTCCAGAATCCTTTTTTTTCCATATAGAGCTGAGACAGGGAAGATTACTCCTCATGGGAAAAGATGCCAAAGGAAGAGGTGGAGAGTAAGGAGTTGATGTCCTTATCCAGTCTTCGAGATTCAAACTCCATGTGAGAACTTCTGACTTTGATATAGTCTTTGACTACCAACTTAAGGGTACATAGTTTATAGGTGAGGTGATCCATCTCAGAGCCCTGCGAGGAAGGTGATAGACTAGACCACCGATCAGTGAACTAGGTAACCAAGTCATTATCATTGAGCCATGATCAATTGAATTTAAATGGGTAATTACAGGACCCCAATGACTTATTCCATTCTAAACAAACAGGGTAGTGATCAGAGATATCAGCAGTATGTGTCCACACCTAGTGAACTAAGAGGGTAGGGATCAAGGAGGAGGCAATTAAGAAACTGTCAAGTCGTTTGCTGATCCCATCTTCACCCACCCTTCCATTCCTCTAAGTGGGGATGGCTATGGTGGAGGCAGTGTTAATAAATCCCACATAATAAAAAAGATGTTTAAATAAAAAAGAAAGGGGATCGAGTACAACCCTCTTACCCCAAATCTTAGAAGAGTTCATGGTGAAGTTAAGGTCTCCACCTAGAATCAAATTGGGTGAATTAAGAAACCCCCCCCCCTGAGCACCTTATCCCAAAATATATCCCTATCCCTGTAGGGACCATAGCAATTGAGGATGTCAAGTTTGGTGTCCAGACACCAGAATTTTTTCTTCACAAGGATGCCAGCAAGGGTTTCATAAGCATGGCATCTAACTCTACTGGGATTCCAAGTAGTAAGTAAACCACCCGAGACCCCCGAGGCATTCGTGGCACGAAATTACCAATTAGGAAGGAGCTTGGAGAAAGCATGCAAAGTAGGATAGGTTCTACACATCATCTTGTGGAGGAGTATTATGTCCATGTGCAAAGAATGGAAGAGGGCACGAAGGCTACACTATTTAATTTCCTCCCCCATACCTCTGATGTTCAGTGATAAAACCAGCATTAAGGCACCTGAGGGTGGGGAGGAGATGCTCTAAGTCCCCGAGTTTATTTCCCTCTAGCAGCATACTTGATGCAAATAGAGAGAGGGATGTAAGGCGGATAGGTAGAGGATAGATTATTAGTGATCTGATTTTTATCCTTCTTCTTTTTTCAAATAGTAACATTCTCGAATATGATAGAGTTGAGGTGGAGTGTGGACGGGGAAGTTGGAGTTACAGCGGAGAAAATCGATAGAGTTTTGTGGAGTGAAGGATCAAAGAAAGATGGTGAGGAATGAGGACTGCTTGGGGAGGGATGAGGTGGGGGAGAAGATGGTGCAGCAGGAAATGGAGGGAAATCCACTAAAGAGGAGAGAACAGGTACCAAGGGAGTAGTTTGAGCAGCCAAGGGAGAGATGGGCACCGGTATAGGATGTTCAATAGAAATGGGAGCTAAAAAATGGTCTAATGGAGTGTTCGGACCCGAGGCCAAGATAGAGGAGTCTGATGAATGTACCAAGGGAAAAAAAGTAGTGGGAGAGGAGGAGTTCCGAGGACCCACAGGATCAATATCAGAGGGATCAATATGAGATGAATGTACCAAGGTAAAAAAAGTAGTGGGAGAAGAGGGGTTCCTAGAATCAATATCAGAGGGATCCATAGTACATGCCCCAGGGAAGGAGTCATCCAAGAGAGGACTAGGTACAGTAGCAGGGTTAGGAGCCCTCACCAAAACATCTATATCATCGAGCATAGCATCCGAAACATCCCCAAAATGTGCAAGAGATTGGGAATAAATACCTATATTCGCATCCACAGATCTAATGGAGTCATCACCTAAGTTGTTCAATGGGGTGTCATCTAGACCCGAGACAGGTGGAGAATTTCTGAGCAGTGGGAAGCTTCTTTGGAGATGACCAGTGTCACGACATTGACTACAGTGTAATGGAACATGGAGATAATCCAGTTTCTGCATCATGAGATGTTCCTTACATAGGATTTCCACCTCTGCAGGAAGGCCCGTGGACACATCCAATTCAACCAAGATCCGGGCCATACGTTTATCAAATGACAGGTGAAAGTCATCATTCACAGCCATGAATCTGCCTATAGTATTTGCAATACCTTCAAAGATGTGTAGGCTCCAGAGAGGGAATGGAAGGTGCGGCAATAATACCCATAAATGACGTTTCGTCACATGTTCCCGGAGAGGATTGAAGTTTGAGTTCCAATGGCCAAGGACCAGTGAACCGGAGCCAACATGCCAGGTCTACTGCAGGATGAGAGAAGCATGTTCAGCTTTCAGGAAGACAAACATGATCCAACCATTTGAAAGAAGGCTAATTGTAGGGGTATAGGTCAGAAGTGCTTTCTAGAAGTCATGTGCCCAATCGAACCAGGCCTTCCTACCCATCTTGTAGTACTCAAGATGCCTGAAGAGATTCCTAGATCTTAAGGAGGAGACCCTGTCCATGAAAATATCATGTCCAAGTACAAATCGGAACTTGCCCTCATGCTTTTTAATGTTCTTTGCATGTCTTCGACGATGAGAGGAGGACATGTGCCCATTGAAATCCATGATAAGGAAAAGGACTCAACACCCAAAAGGCACACGACAGAGGGTATATCTACAGCAAGTGTAAACCACCAAAATCGGTCACAACCGAGCAAAAACCCCAGTAGATACCCACAGAAGAAAATGGATCAAAACCCAACATGGCCACAGACATAATTGCCCTAAAAAACCACAACAATAGGCACACAGTCAGGGATACAATGGGAAACCAGGAGCCCCGAGCCCAGTACCCGACTAAATAAAAAAACCATTGAGAGTACTGGTGGTGGCACACCCCAGGTTAGCCACAGACAGGAGCCCAATGTTGGGTTGACATAATAGGAACTAACAAAGACCTAGGTTAGAATAATCAGACAACAAACCCTAGTATACCAGGTGAAGCCAAAAACCGCGAGGAGTTAGTCCCACACAATCAGTATATCCAGAAAAGGACCAAGTGCCCCAGACCCAGGACCCAAACTGACCAGAGACCACAAAAAACCCAGTTGCGATACACACAATCCAACCACGAGTAGAGACCCCAAGTGGGATTAGCCCGTCAAATGTAGTGGGTTCACACAGGGGTTAGCACTCGACCACACAGGAACCATCTGACCTGAGTTTTCTTATGGCATCCGACATCCCTCTTTTAAGGTTGCAATTATAATGTTATATAATGTATCATGGATGGGGTAGGAAGTAATACTATAGTAATGTTATGAATTCCGTGAGCCTAGTTCCCAATGGGGTTGTTGGGTACATAGAGGAAACCGAGGGTAAAGTGAGGAGTGACTTAGAAGTTGATACATAGAGAAGGGTGTCCAAACAACCAAGTTTAAGTCTTATAGTGTATGTTTGTCAAGAGCAAAGTAAGGAGAATCATCCCTACAAGGAGGATTTAGTCATAATAGGTTATTTCATGGTAATGAATTCACATAAGGATTTATGCTATTAGATACATAAGTAAACTCACATCAATGATAACTGGAGGAAATTTGAAGTGTTTAAAGTCATGATCATGATTGATTTATGGTGGATGGTAATTTTAGCATGCTAATTGTAATTATAATTTGAATTATTATGAAAGACGAGAAGAATAATGGATGTTAACGATAATCAATATTTTAATGGCATAAGTATCGTAATTTATTTTTTTGGTTAAGAAAATTAATGACATTACAACCATATTCAACCAAAATTGCCTAAAGTCAAACATCAAAAGTAAACCCTGGTCAAACATCACAAAGTTGAGTCAACCAAATTCAGCCATACATAACCATGGGAATACATGCTCAACCATAATGAAACCTAGAAAACCACTCACAAACATGGACAACCATGATTAAACATTGCCAAACAATTGTTAACCATAGTCAAACATTGTTGACCATAGCCCAACATGTTGTCCATAGTCAAACATGGTAAAATATGTTTTTCCATAGTCAACCACAAACACACATAGTTAATCATAAAAAAGGTGTTAAACTAAGTTTAACTAATACCCATCATGTCAACCATGATCAACCATATTCAAGCATGTTCAGTCATAATCAAACATTGTCAAACATTCTCAACCATAGTCAATGATAGTAAACTAAATGTTTTATGTAGTTAACCATTATTAACCATGATGGGTCATAGTCAACCATGGTTAACTACAACTAACAAATCAACCATACGTAAATATAGCCATCCAAAGTCAATATTATAGACACGAGGGGGCTCACTAAGTGAACTTGTTACATAACACAATCATTCATGATGATATTAAGGAATATCCCTAATTTCATTGTATCTTGGAAAATGCCTCTTAAAATTGTATTGTTGAACCACCCTTCCAATATACCTTTCCAATTAAGAAAATCCTTAGTTTCACTAGATATTGTAGGTATCCATTTTTATCAAACCATTTTTAATACCCCATTTATACCATTTTATCAAGTTGTAAAAAACAAGAGCCCTAACATATATTAGTATAAGCAAACAAGATGTTAAATAAATTAATAGTATAATTCTAATAATGATTCGACTGATATTGCAAGGGAAACTGATCAATTTCTGGCGTTGGATGGTGGAAGACCCAATGAAATATTAATGGGAAGGAAAAATGTGTAAAGGAAACCTAGTCAAGAGATCAATGTAACAAATAATGTAAAAGATTGATAGTCCAATAGTCAGTCAATGATTTGGAGATATATATTCAACCCACAATTTGGAGGTTATTCCTTAGCAGCAGCTAGGGTTGATATGAATCCATCTCGGTATTTGGAGGTATGAATATATCCCACAATTTGGAGGTCATTCCTTAGCAAAAACTAGGACTGATATGAATCCAACGCATGATTTGGAGGTATGAATCTATCCCACAATTTGTAGTTTATTCCTCGTCCTACCTAAATAAAATAACCCCCAATATTTATATTACTATGTCAAATTAAAAATTCCCCTTGACTCCTTAACACGAGGAAATATAATTTTTAGGCTATTAAGAGTATTAAAACCCCCAATATGAATGAATGTGATATGATATTTCCTTTCTAGTGAACCCCTTGTGATTCATGCAAAATTCGATCAAAATCAAACATGGTAAACTATGGTCAATATTATCCAAACATGATCAATCATGAGTTACCTAAGTTTATCATGGGTAACAATAGATTCTCACCATCAACAATTGTTACACATAATAAACCATTTCCAAGCATAATCAAACATGGTAATCCATACAAAACCTTGTCAACAATTGTTATTCATGGTCAATTGTGTTAAACCATGCCTCAAGGGTTAACCACACTATACATTTTTCTAACATATTAAACCATCAAGTTTCATCCACCACAAACCACGGTTTATGATGGTCAAAGAAATTTAATGTCATACAACCAAATTCAACCATATACAACCAAGTTTTACTAAAGTAAATTGTGGTTATCCAAAGTCAAATAGTAGTAAACCATCTTGCATGCGCATGCATGAAGATGGTTCCACTTTTTAGTGCCATTCTATAAATTCAAAACGCAAGTCCAAAAACGAAATCTATAACACATATGCATTATAGATGGTTTAGGTTGGAAAAACCCGAGCCTAAAACCAAACCAAAACCTGGTTACACTATATTGCAAGTGTGATATATCGCACTTGTGTGTTGTAAGAGTTACAAGTTGCAAGTGCAATATATCACAAGTTCTCTATATTGCACTTGCGATATATCACAAGTTTTGTAAGACTAAAAAAAAACACAGGCCCGCGGCCTTTATTTGTTTGTTTTGCATTGCAGTCCGCGAAGAATGGAAGGGAGATATATCGGGAAGAAATTTTAACTCACATGCAATTTGGAGGGTGCATTTTAAGGAAGGAGATCAACAAGGTTGATTGCAACAGAAGGTAAGAATTGCTTTGATTTTTTGTTTTAATTTAATAAATTTTTAATTAAAACAAAGAATGAAATATTAATTCATTTTAAAATTTATTGTTTTTATATTCATAGATAACATTAATCCTGAAGCAAATGCCCAAAATTAGACCACCCATAACCCAAACCCAAACCCAAATCCAAAAAACAAACACATGGAGGAGGAAAAAAATAGGAATTCAGAAATTCTTGCTTGTTGGGTGCACTGAGTTTCCTTAGTCCAATTTCTAGAGTGGGGGCCCGCATAAAACGGTCATTGGGAGAGGCACTAGAATACAATTTCCAATTCCTAGGGAGCACTATACAACATTAGCTCTTACAGGTATTCCCAGAGGCAATACTATTCCACTAGGCTGAGCTACAAAGATCTAAAGAAATTAAAGATAACAAAAGACCAACTTTTTTCACTATTTCAGGATTCTAGCACTAGATTGGTTCCTCCCACCAGTCGACCAAAAATTTCTATAGAATTGTGCTTAAAACCAAATATTAACTCCAACTAGATGGATCACTGGTACATGGTATTTGATGAAGACCCTCATGAGAATAGAGACATCCAATTATATTTACTCATGAAACTGTATGCCAAGTTTATCTTGCGTAAACACATAAATTACTTTGACATTGTATAGTTCTAGGGGGTAGGACATGGGATTCCAAAATATAGGGAAGGAGCAAGGACTGATCCAAACCATGTACGATGACCTCCATGCACACCAAGCACCCCTCGGTTATATCGTCCTACAAGTCCCATGATTGATGACACACGGGAAGCATTATTGCATTTGGAAGACAGATTGCTTCAACATGGGACTATTTTCAAGGGAAATGTAGGACAAGGGATTGGCACATATAGAGCTGGACCATCACACATAGAAGATCCAATTAGGTCTCCAGACCCTACTATATATAGAGATCACACTGGACATGCAGAGGTTTCAGAGTGTCATGCCATGCCACATCCTTGCACAACTTGTGGAAACATATGCTATGGTCCTTCTTCAGAGTTTCACAATGATGGGTTACTCCAATATGTAAGTCAAAAGTGTTCTTCACATAGTTTATTATTTTTTCTACCACAATTTTAAATTGTTTCATAAATTATTTCTTTTTAAGTATCTAACAATTTATGTGAACAAATTTACAGCTTGTGTCCAATGACACCCCAGAATCCCATACTCTGCCCATTGATGCTAATGATATGGATGCAACAGGTAATGATGCATATGATTTTGTTGCTTCACCATTACTTGTAAGAACATTAATTTTTAATTTAGCATCATGATTTACATATGTATAGTAGGGATTGACACATTTAATAAATCTTAATATTTATACAATATATTTTATGTAAGGTGGGAACGTTGATTATGTTGCATCTAAGACAGGTTTTTCATAGGTAGAGAAAGATTCACAACAAGAATTATGCTTTTAATTATTCTTTTAATGATTCAACATGTATTCTTTTAATTATTTGAAATTTTCTAATTATATCTTTATGTTTTTTTATGTGGGAACATATGTCTAATAGAGTTTTCAATCAAGCAGCCTTGTTCTTTGATGCATATGTCCATCCTTTTAGGTCATTGTCAATTGAATCATCCACTGGTGACCCACCTCTTCACGTCCCCCAGGTATGTGTATTTATTGCTTATCTTATATCTCTGTGTCCCCAATTGTCCCTCCATGTAGTATAGTTTTCTTTGTACATGCAAGTATCATTTTGGTGCACCCATTGATTTACTAGAATTGACATATATTATTTTATGCAGTAAGCGAGTGGTGCTTGAAGAGCACCCAATCAGGCTGCTGATCACCCACCTCTCCCTTGCCCCCCAAGGAACATGTATGCCGCACTGTCTTTGAAAAATTCATTGTCCCTTCAGGTAGTATAGTTTTCTTTGTACATGCAAGAATCGTTTTCGTGCACCCATTGATTTGCTGACATTACATATATTATTTCATTCAGCCTTCTAGTGAGTGACTGGTTCTTCAAGAGAACCCAATCAGGGTCACTTATCACCCACCTCTCCCCCCCAAGGTACATGTCTATCTCGCTTTCTTTGAAAAAGATTATTGTCCCTCCATGTAGTATAGTTTTCTTTGTATATGCAATTATGTTTTTGGTGCACCCATTGATTTGCTGACATTGAAATATATTATTTTATGCAACCTTTTAGTGAGCGAGTGGTGCTTGAAGAGCACCTAA
This sequence comes from Pseudotsuga menziesii, assembly GCA_001517045.1. Lineage (NCBI taxonomy): Eukaryota > Viridiplantae > Streptophyta > Pinopsida > Pinales > Pinaceae > Pseudotsuga > Pseudotsuga menziesii. The sequence continues at coordinate 383,618 of LPNX011056521.1, forward strand.
TCGGGGTCATTGTTCACCTACCTCTCCCCCCCAGGTACATGTATGTCTCGCTTTCTTTGAAAAAGTCATTGTCCCTCCATGTAGTATAGTTTTCTTTGTACATGCAAGTATATTTTTGGTGCACCCATTGATTTGATCGAATTTCCATATATTATTTTATGCACCCTTATAGTGATCAAGAGGTGCTTTAAGAGCACCCAATCGGGGCTGATTCTCACTGACTTCCCCCACCAGGTACATGTATGTCTCGATTTCTTTGAAAAAGGCATTGTCCCTCCACATGGTATAGTTTTCTTTGTACATGCAAGTATATTTTTGGTGCACCCATTGATTTGTGGAAATTGACATATGTTATTTTATGTAGCCTTCTCATGAGCGAGTGGTGATTTATGAGAACCCAATCAGGGCCACTTCTCACCCACCTCTCCCCCCCATGAACATGTATGTCTCTCTTTCTTTAAAAAAGTCATTGTCCCTCCATGTAGTAAACTTTTGTTTTTACATGCTAGTATCTTTGTGGTGCACTTGTTGATTTGCTGAGATTGACATATCTTATTTTATGTAGCCTTCTAGTGAGCGAGTATTTCTTGAAGATAAGCCAATCGGGGTTGCTTCTCACCCACCTATGCCCCCCCTAGGTACATGCATGCCTCATGTTCTTTGAAAAAGTCAATGTAGGATGTAGATAAAATTTCAAATATTTATATAATGCTCACCTTATGTAGGCTTGTACATGTATCTAATTGTTGGTACCATTTATCTGTTGTAGAATGTTAGTGATGCACTGGTGGTACATGCAGTTACACCATGGACTACCATCACTTACACACAGACAATAAGTAAAAATGTTATTTTGGCTTGGAATTTGAACAAATGTACATAGGAATTTGTATTTATTTTTATAGGTTGGTAAACTAACTTACAAATTTTGGTTTGTGTGTAGTCTCCTGAAATGATATCCAATCCTCTTGTTTAGCACTGGGGAACACCATTGAGCAAACCAAAAGGAAAGATATACATCTCAAAATCCACTCACAGTAGCAGTGAAAGGGGGGATAAATAGACTTCATGTATAGGGGTGATAAATAGAATTCATGTATACGAGGGATACACACATGTACCATTTTTTTTGTATACACACAGATGTGCAGTATGATCCACTATTTTGTATTATGTCCATGGCATGCCATTTTTGAAAACATTATATGCACATATAACATAAAGCAAGGTTAATATTTATATATATGGTTGTCTTGATATGGGAACATGATATTTATTATATGCCTTTCAGATATGCTTAAATATGTCTTTAATTTATGAGTTTAATTAAAATTATACTTAATGTGTGTTTCACCATCATATATTTCATCTCATCTTTCATAGCCTCCAACAATTTTTTTTGTCTACATCTACTATGCTTCTTCAAATGTAGTAGGTTCAACTTCAATTTAAAAGTAATAAGTATTGTATAAGTATTGAAGAAACATGAGATGTTATATATATTCTAACATGAGATATTCTACTATTTTGATTCAAGAATTCAGATTATAAGTCACTACAAATAAAGGTTTATCTTAGATACTTGGTGTTTTCATTGCACTTCACTTCCACTTGAGTCTTCCATAAACTGCGCTCCATTCTCACTACAAGGTTGAATTTTTTATGGCGTGGCCTGCTTATTTAGTGTTTAATTTAATCAAAAGATAGGGAACATAATGCCCTTGATCATGATGAAACAAGAATATTAATGGCACTTGACCACTTAAATGAAAAAAATACCTTGCACTTGCTCCTAATAAATTACAAATGAATATCCCTTCATGATATTAGAGACCTAATCATGGCACATTCTTATGTGTTACTTATGTTGAATATATTTTTCTCTATGCTTTCGTTTCTTTATAAATTCCATTTCTCTTATAAATAGTGTGGTGAGGTGATGGGTGAGAAAAAAGATACCTATTAGTCATGGTATTTGGTTTGAGGGATCAATTTGTGCATCATTCATAATATAAAGATAAATACAAATATAATATCCCATATTGGTATTAGTGGACCAAGGGCTACCCATGTCCACTACCATTCATTTCTTCACCCAACAAGGATATTTCATGTGATAGTATTAACCTATTCAACATATTTTCAATATATGTTTCATGTGATAGTTTTAATTCAAGGAAACTGAGCAAAACCATAGTTTATGAAATCAATGCACAATGTAGTCACCAAGACACAAAACCATGATGGAGAACCCCTCTAGATGTAGTTGCATTCTAGGAGACCAATGGACTTGACGGTTCGTCAATCTGACCTTTGGTTGTCAATTTATGTCAAGTTGAAAGTCGCCTCAAAATGTGGTTCAGGGACACTTGGTGAATTTTGGTCTGGGAGAGAAAAATGAAACGGAGCATCATAATTGTATGATGTTGGATCTTGAAAATGTGTATGGGAAAGACCAATATGGGAACACTACCAATAGTCACATGGTGGAGTTTTTGGCATATTTGACCCACCAATGTAAGAGTTTCATTCAAGGAAATTGAGTAAAACCCTAGTTTATGAAATAAATGCAGAATATGGTCACCAGTTCATGCAAACATGATGGAGAGGGCCCCCCAGATGTAGCATCACACCAGAAGACCAACGAATTTGACGGTTTGTTGATGTGACCTCCAGTTTTCGATTTATGTTGAGTTGAAATTTGCCTCAAAATGTGGTTCAGGGAGACTTGGTGACTTGTTGACAAACATTAGCACTCTCATCAGAAAATAAAGAGAGCCCAATGAAATTGTGCAAACATTATTTATAGATAACTCACATGAGGGTGTAGGATTGTGTTTATACTGTCCAGTATCATGTGAATGGTAAGATGTCTGTGACTCATATTCATCAATCATAGGTTAGTACATTGGTAATATACTAAAGGAAAACTCATTGAAATTTTACTTCAGCATGCACTTTAAAGTTTAAATAACACACTTGAGAATTCCCATAATGTTTCCATTTGTCCATCTACATCAAGGTTGTCTCTTGTTACTGAATATTTTTTAAGTTTCTTTCAATGCAAAGGAACAAATTTTGATGTGTGTTTAAGTAAACGACGTTGTCTTGTGGATCTACTTACAATTGATTCAACCAAGATGCGGTGAGCCACATTACAGTATTGTGAATGATTTTTTTTACCAATCGATGTGAATGCAGAAACAAGATATTTAACAATGTGATTACTTGATTTGATATTCTTCAATTTTCTTATGCCTAAATTTATTCTAACAGTTTCCATACTCCTAGATTTAATCAATGATAAAAACAATTTCCATTTACCGGCTTCATATTTTTTATCAAAATATTGTTTCATTATTTGAGAACAATGACGAAGGATAGTGCATTTAGGCACCTTACCTTCTGTGGAATTCAATTTGCTCTTGTCCACTTGTACGCATTTAGGAGTTCTCTTTCGCAGTGATGCAAGATTTTTTTTCGTTTGAAATGTTGGATTTCTATTTACATTCACTACATGATGACAAATTCAATTAGGATATTTTTGAACCACCTGGCATGGTTGTTGCGGAGCCACATTTGCATCATTGGGAACATAATGAGTGAACTCTTCACAAAATTGTCTCCTTAATAATGCACCAAGATTTTCTTCTCCCACATACCAAATTCCATTAACATTTCATTATCCTCCTTAACCTCTACGTTAGGTATCTATGCTTTTCCTTGAGATGTTGAGGCAAAAGTATTTGATGCAAAGTGTGGTGTTCCATCCAATGAAACCGATATTGAAATGTGGTTTGCTGGAGAATGTATGGTATTGTCCACTATCAAATTCCTCCTCTTTGACTCTTACTCTAGGGTATTTAACATTGTATTTTCTATTGAATTGTTCTACTTCACTTGTTGAGCGAGAATGGGAAGTATTTTGTTTTCGATTGAATGCCCACAATTTCTTGATTCTTCCCTCTCTTTTTTTCAGCTTCTGGTGTAAGCACCTTCCTCGCTGATTTCCAAGCCTCTATTACATACATTCCCCATTGAAATCCACCAAAACTTGCACAATACTTTTGGATTTGTGTAATAAATGATGAAATGACAAGTTGAATAGTTCTTTTTGTGTGGGTTCAAAGGAATTCCATCTTTTGCTCTAGTAAAACCGGTCGACGACCCGCAACCTATTTTTTTTATAAAACAAATATCGCATATGCGATATAACACATGTTTGTTTTAATACATATGTGTTATATCGCACATGCATTATACAATTGTTTACACCTAACAGTAGTTATGTAAAGCATGATTATCATATCACATATGCGATATAACACATGTATGTTTTAATGCATATGCGTTATATCGCACATATGTTATGTATACAATGGTTTACACCTAATTGTCTCTATGTAAAACATGATTAACATATAACATATGTGATATAACGCATATCTGATATAACACATATGTGGTATAATGCATATCCGATATAACACATATGTGATATATCGGATATGCGATGTAGTGCATATGACATCAGAGAAATTAACATTGCATTAATGAAGCTAAAAGAGGGGGGGGGGGTCAAAGGAGGGAGAATCATGGGAGGGAGAGATATGGGGGGATGAAGGGAGGAAGAATATAAGGAGAAGGGAGGGATGGGTAGGGGAGAGATATGAAAGGGGTAATGAAGGGAGGAGAAATCTAAGTGTGAGGGGAATAAATATATGTGGGAAGGAGGGATGGGGGAATAATAAATATAGGGGGAATGGGATGGGGAGATATATGGGAGGGTGGGATGATTGGGTGTAGGAAAGATATAGGATAATGGATGGAGGAAACATATAGCATAATAAATGGAGGGACAAAAAGGGGGGGTGGTTGAAAAGTAAGGAGGAGGAGAGGGACGAGAGGGGTGGATGGAGTGGTGGTAAAGAGATATGTATAGAGTGAGTGAGTGAGAGAGACAAATAGGGGGGTTAAAGAGAGAGAGAGAGAGAGAGAGAGAGAGAGATAGAGAGAGAGAGAGAGAGAGAGAGAGAGAGAGAGAGAGAGAATGATGGATGGAGGGATGGTTATAAGGTGAGAGAGGAGGGATTTTGGGAAATGAGAGATGGTTAAGGTTTGTTACACCAAGGGATAGAGATGAGGGATTGTGTGTGTGTTAGAGAGAGAGAGAGAGAGAGAGAGAGAGAGATGGATATTAAGGAATGAAGAGAAAGATGGAGAGATGAAGGCTTGAACCACTGGATTGATTTCACACATGGGAGAGAGGGACACATGGTTAGAGAGGGAAAGGGGAGAGAGAGAGGGTTGATGGATGGTATTAGAGTAAGAGTCATGGCGAAGGAGAGAAATACTGATGGTTAGATAGAGAGAGGAAGAGAGGGAAGGAATTTGGGGTAAGAAAGAAGGGGATTGAGAGAGGTCGTATGGGGAGAAAGTGAGGCAAGGAGTGAGTGAGAGTATTGAACTCATGGAGGTAGAAGGAGAGGGAGCTAGGGAGGGAGGAAGAGAGAAAGCGTTTTAGTGGGAGGTAGGGGTAACAAAGGAAGGGTTTTAGAGGGAGGGAAAGGGGAGAGAGAGAGGGTTGATGGATGGTTTTAGATGCAGAGGCATGGTGAAAGAGATAAACATCGATGGTTCGATAGAGAGGGATGGAGAGAGGGTGTTTGGATGTGTTTGAGAGAGACAAAGGGGGAATGTTGGTTATAGAGGGAGAGGGAGTGTGCAGTTCCAAGACCAAGAGGTGTGTAGGTTTGTTTGAGGGGGGAGTGGTGAGATAAGGAAGGATGGGAGATTTAGTAAGAGAGGGGGAGAGAGGAAGAGAGGGAGGGAAATGGGTGAGAGAGAGGGTTGAGGGATGGTTATATATGTATAGGGATAATGAAGGAGAGAAATAGTGATGGTTAGATAGAGAGGGATGTAGAGAGGGTGTGTGGATGTGTGTGAAAGAGACAAAGGGAAAAGGTTGGCTATAGAGGGAGAGAGGGTGTGTTTTTTTAAGACCAAGAGGTGTGTAAGTTTGTTTGAGGGGGAAGTGGCGAGCTAAGGAAGCGGGGGAGGGGCGGGATTTAGACAGAGAGGGGGAGAGAGGAAGAGATAGAAGTAATTAGGGGTGGAGAGAGGAGGTAAGGGGAGAAAGTGAGGTATGGAGTGAGTGAGAGGATGAAACACATGGAAGTAGAAGGAGAGGGAGGGAGGGAAGAAGAGAGAAGGGAGAGAGAGGCCTAGGAGGAGAGAGAGAGAAGGTTGAGGGATGGTTATAGAGGTAGAGAGATGGTGAAGGAGATAAATAGTGATGGAGAGAGGGTATGTCGATGGGTGTTATATAGACAAAGGGGGGATGGTTGGTTATACACAGAGAAAGTTTATAGTGTTCAAATACCAATGTATATGTAAAATTGTTTTTAAAATAAATGTAGTGAAGCACATATGTGATATACCGCATATGCGTTATGTCGCATATGCGATATAAAACACATATGTGTTATAATGCATATGCATTATAACACATATGCAGTTTGTATCACATATGCATTATAACACATATGTGTTTTGTATTGCATACGTGTTATGATGCATATGCGTTCTGTATCTCATATGTGTTTTGTAAAATTTAAAATTTCAATTGGAATAAATCTTGGAATAATGTTCAGAAATAGCTTTGGAATAGTGAACCTATTAGCTAGGACAAATAAACCAAGGATATTTCCTGTATTTTAGAATGCTATGAATATGCTCAGTTTTGATGGTTTTTTTGCTATGAGAAACACAATAATTTTTTCTGAAAATATAGAATATTGTAGAATATGATATTACGATTCTGAAAATGTAATTTTTCTGTAAAGATGTATGTTTTATTTATTTATTATTATTTTTCTAAATGGCACATGTTAGTTTTCGAAAATAGATAAATCCATTGTTTTTTATATAACTTTTGATTTCCTTCACCATTTTGCAAGAAAACTATAAGGTGCACTAGAGGAGAGCGATCTCTACAATCTTATATATAGAAATCAAGAATTTCATTAATTTTTCCCCTAAAGTGTTGTGCTCGCACATAATGTTTTTGTTTCAAGGTTTTCAGACTTGAATAATTAATAATAATAAAAATAATTCATGAATTGTTTTGAAAAAATAGTGTAGCACTAGTAGCATATGTCTTTTACATGTCTGCAAGAGTTTATCCAAAAATGTTATCATTTACCTCATATAGTGCTGCACCCACACAAACATATATGTTATGATGTGCTAAAAAGTTGAAAGCCCAATTTAAGGGAAACTAATTTTATAATCATTTACGCAAATTTTATATAGATAAAAATTATATATTATGAAAACTTATTCAATTATCTAACTTTGGTCTTTTTAGTTTATCTTCAAATTGGTTAGGGAAGTAACTCTAATTGTCACATAAAGTCATAGGTTCCATGTTTTTTGAGTGTTATGTGGCATCTAAAGTGCCTTTAAAAGAGTCCATGATTGTGCATCATCCCTTGCATTCAATTTAACCATGGTTTATGAAAATGGGACCATGCACAAATGATATTAGTCAACCATTATTAGTTAAAGTTAACCATTGTCGACCGTAATTCATTAAAGTTAGACATGGAAAAACAATATCCATTGACGTTTAACAATGACAAAAATTAAACAATATACTTAAAAAATCAGCCTTGGTTTATTAAAGTCAACCACAAAAGAGATGAATAATTATGGTGTAACTTATTTAACCATCATGTGTCACCCATCATCAGACATGGCCAATGATAATCCAATAGAGTTAGTGTTACCTGACAAAATTCAACCATAATCCACAAATGCTCATTAAAGTAAACTAGGGTTAATCAAGTTCGAATAATAGTCAACATGATACATTAAATTCAACCATGGTATTCTAAAAGTACTCCATGGACAAGAAATAGTCATCCATGGTCTACTATGGTCATACTTCATTAACTATCATTTATGACCCTTTGTTAACATAGTGAACTTCATTTAAGTAATGTCAATCATGGTTGAAATTACTAAATGAGTAATGGTCAAGTAATATTCACCCATGATTAACTATGGAAACCATAGTCAACCATAGTAAACCATGGTCAACAAAATTCAAACATGGCCTTACACAATCAAACATGCATTATAATCATGGTCAACAATGTAATCCATATTCAACAATGGTTAAATAGAGTAATTATTATCTAAACAAATTGAACCATACACAATAAAGGTTTGCTAAATTAAACCATGGTTAATGAACATCAACTATAGTTCACTATAGCCAACCATGCGTTAACCAAAACTAACCATAGTCCATCATGGTGCAATAAAGTCAACCATGTAGAGACAATAATCAACAATGATTCACTATAATCAAACTTAGCTAAACATCATTTGTTACCCTTTGTAAACCATGGTCTATGATAGTCAAACAAGGTCAACCTTTACTCAACAAAGTGAGCAATTACTTAGTAATGTCAACCATGGTTTATTAAAGTTAACCATAGTAAACCATAGCTCACTATATTCAACCATGATAAAATAATAGTAATCAATAGTAAATATGGTCAAACATTGTAAACCATCTACAAAGATAATCAACCATGGAAACATAAAGTCAACTGCAAAAATCTAATTAGTTGATTGTGGATGAGTGTTCACTAAAGTCAACAATAGCTAAGTAAAGTTAACCACCAATAACCAACATCAACTATTGTAATCCATGTTTCACTAAAGTTAATATTAACTAAATTCAACCATCCCTAATCAATAGTGAATCATGGTAAACTTTGGTCTAGATGAATGGTGGGTAATGATGGTCCAACAAAGTTAATGTTACTCAATTTAACCTCATTTATCTAAAGCAAAACATGAAAACCATGATCAACCATTATCAACCATGGTAAATAACATTCAAGCATGGTCACTTATAATCTCATGTGGAGAATAGTCAACATTGTTAGTCAACCATGTTGAAACAAGGTCATTGTTACCTTATCCATACACAACAAAGATATACTAAACTAAACCATGGTTAACCAAACTCAAACAATAGGCACCCACAGTGCATTACTAGTTAAGCAAAGTAAACCATGCTTTACTAATGTCAACTATGGATAGAGAGTCAACTTTAGTCAACCATGGTTCACTAAAATTTAAAACATGGTTTAACAACAGTCAACCATGCTCAATTCTTGTCCAGCTTAATCAAACATGTTTGAAACATAATTGGTGATGGTTAACTAAAGTCAACTATGAAAACCATTGTGAACCATGGTCTAGCTTAGCTAGCAAAAGTGAGTCATATTCAATAATGGTGAGCTTAGACTTCAAACATAGTTAACCATGTTTCATTAATATCTACCATGGTCATATAATAGTTACCAATGGCTTACTATGGTGAGTACTCAATCAACCATGTTCAAACTTATCATATCATAACTATAGTTAACCAGACGTGTTTCTTATATCAGACGTGTTTCTTATCAAATATTTACCTATCATTGTACTCTGGTTTATTTGGAAAGCAAGAAACAGGTCTTGTTTTGAGGATCTTGTCACAACCCCTGCACAAGTCTCAAGTTGTAGTTTGGGTATGATGAAGAATTTACCACAGTCTTTACGTGTGGTCTCTATGAGATCAATTTTTGTGGAAGAAATTGATAAAACTTATGCTTGGGGTTACTTTGATGGATCTGCAGCTGGGTACCCAATGATTTGTGGGGTTGGTGGTATACTGTTCATATCTTATTTTCATTATGTTTCTTTCAAAGCAGGTTTAGGCTTGGGCACTAATAATTAGTTGATTGTGGATGAGTGTTCACTAAAGTCAACAATAGCTAAGTAAAGTTAACCACCAATAACCAACATCAACTATTGTAATCCATGTTTCACTAAAGTTAACATTAACTAAATTCAACCATCCCTAATCAATAGTGAATCATGGTAAACTTTGGTCTAGATAAATGGTGGGTAATGATGGTCCAACAAAGTTAATGTTACTCAATTTAACCTCGTTTATCTAAAGTAAAACATGAAAACCATGATCAACCATTATCAACCATGATAAATAACATTCAAGCATGGTCACTTATAATCTCATGTGGAGAATAGTCAACATTGTTAGTCAACCATGATGAAACAAGGTCATTGTTACCTTAACCATACACAACAAAGATATACTACACTAAACCATGGTTAACCAAACTCAAACAATAGGCACCCAGAGTGCATTACTAGTTAAGCAAAGTAAACCATGCTTTACTAATGTCAACTATGGATAGAGAGTCAACTTTAGTCAACTATGGTTCACTAAAATTTAAAACATGGTTTAACAACAGTCAACCATGCTCAATTCTTGTCGAGCTTAATCAAACATGTTTGAAACATAATTGGTGATGGTTAACTAAAGTCAACTATGAAAACCATTGTGAACCATGGTCCAGCTTAGCTAGCAAAAGTGAGTCATATTCAATAATGGTGAGCTTAGACTTCAAACATAGTTAACCATGTTTCATTAAAATCTACCATGGTCATATAATAGTTACTAATGGCTTACTATGGTGAGTACTCAATCAACCATGTTCAAACTTATCCTATCATAACTATAGTTAACCAGACGTGTTTCTTATCAAATATTTACCTATCATTGTACTCTGGTTTATTTGGAAAGCAAGAAACAGGTCTTGTTTTGAGGATCTTGTCACAACCCGTGCACAAGTCTCAAGATGTAGTTTGGGTATGATGAAGAATTTACCACAGTCTTTACGTGTGGTCTCTATGAGATCAATTTTTGTGGAAGAAATTGATAAAACTTATGCTTGGGGTTACTTTGATGGATCTGCAGCTGGGTACCCAATGATTTGTGGGGCTGGTGGTATACTCTTCATATCTGATTTTCATTATGTTTCTTTCAAAGCAGGTTTAGGCTTGGGCACTAATAATTAGTTGATTGTGGATGAGTGTTCACTAAAGTCAACAATAGCTAAGTAAAGTTAACCACCAATAACCAACATCAACTATTGTAATTCATGTTTCACTAAAGTTAACATTAACTAAATTCAACCATCCCTAATCAATAGTGAATCGTGGTAAACTTTGGTCTAGATAAATGGTGGGTAATGATGGTCCAACAAAGTTAATGTTACTCAATTTAACCTCGTTTATCTAAAGTAAAACATGAAAACCATTGAAAAACATGAAAAACATGATTTGTGGGGCTGGTGGTATACTATTCATATCTGATTTTCATTATGTTTCTTTCAAAGCAGGTTTAGGCTTGGGCACTAATAATTATGCAGAGTTATGTGCACTTAAGCTTCTTCTTAGGCTGACTCGGTTGCATCATTTGGATAAAATTCAAGTATTTGGGGATTCCCAGTTAGTCATAAATTGGGCATCTGGTAAGTATAGACTACTAAATACCGAATTAGCCATGATTCTTCAAGATGTTCACTGTTTAGCTCACAGTTTTGATTATGTGTCTTTCAAACACATTTACAGACTACAAAGCAGATACTTTGGCTAAAGCAGGTGGTAGCATTCTTGAAGGATCTTGGAGTATTTGTGAACAGCGAGGTGCAACAAATGTGGAAACCTTCCAGGTTTTCTAAAATTGGTCCTGTGAGCTTTTTGACTTGCAGTTGTATGACTGTATATTGATGGTGGCTACATGCATTTTGTTTTTTTATTGATAGATTCTTGTGAATGCTTTGCTGATTCTTGGGAGATTTTAATGCTTGGGCATTTTTGGATCACATGATGTGATCAACTCTTTTTTTTGGTTCCACCGTGGATATATGATGCTTTGGCTGAATTTATTATGCTTCATCTTGCCATTGGTGATTTTCGAGCAAATATTTTGAGAGCATATCAGGTGGGCTGATTGGCCTCTTATTTGGCTCTAAAATGATTATGAACTTTCTTCACTCGATGGCATGAAGGCCAATTTATTAGCTGCTGTTTTTTTCTTCCAGCTTTTTACAGTTTCTAGCAGGTTGAGACTATATCAACCAACTAGTTATGCTTTGGGCTGTTTTGCTTGGGACCACCTTTCAGAGTTGATCTCACCTGATTATTCAGGAATGATGAAAAAAAGTCTGCTATGATCAGACTTGAATTAATACACGCTGGTTTTTTGTTTTTTGCTGAAAAGTAATGGTAATCATTATGCTCTTATGAGGTAATTTCTTGTATGTAATGACAACTTTACAGTTGAGTCTGATTTTGGATATGATAATGGTAGTTTGTGCTCTTCATGAGGCAAATATATGTATGTAATTGACAACTTCATAGTTGATTTTTAGTATAATGGACTTTGGGCCATCTACTCAATGTGAATAAAATATTTAAGAATATTTTCTTTGGAAAAAAAAAAGTTAACCAAAGTCAACTACAAATCAAACACACATATTTATTTATTTGATTTAATTTATTTATAAAATTTTATATCATATAAATTCAAATCATTTTAGTATTTTTATTCTTGATAATTTTATTACTTATAAAAATAAATAAACTTATTATAATTATTTTCTTTTATTATGTGTAATATTTTTTTTACAAGTTTTTTCTCTTACAAAAGTAATTACTCTACCTTAATCTACACAACATTTTAGTTTAAAAAGGTAGAAAATGGCAAAATCTAATATATAAACTAATATGATTAAAACTTATTTTGTAGTAAATAATTTTTCGAAATTTGAAAGATGATTGGAGATGTTTTAAAGGAGTTTAAGTAAATCTGATTTCACTCAAACCTAGTAGCCATGTAACTTAATATAATAAGCCTCGCGCTTCTCTGAGGTGAAAAAACAAAAAAAAGCCTCGCGCTTCTCTGAGGTGAAAACACAAAAAAAAAATCCTCGCTCTCCCTCGAGCTTACGACGAAGCTTTATTTGTAGGATTTTTTACCGTTATAAATGGTCCATGTACCTAATAACAACTTTGACGCACCGACACGAAACTCGGTTTTAAGCGTGCCTATCAAGCTACCAAACATTTTGGCACATAAAACCTGAAGATATAGACAATACGCCTTCGCTTCAGTCTTTGAACAAGGAAACAGTAAGGAGAGACAATGAAGAAATGGATAGAGCCAACTCCTACTCTCGTTTTGGGCAGAGTCAAAATCGATACACGGATCCGACCATGAAAAGGATGCCCAAAAGCAGACAGAGCGTTAACTTCACACGGAGTGATCGGCACAAGAGGCTTCGGCCTTATCATAGAAACTACGACACTAATAGCTACAGCAGATCATGTTATTATAAGTATCGCAATTCTCCAGATGCAGATAGGTCTCCTTTTCGTCCAATTCCAGATATTCAATCTCCGCATGAGGACCAGAAAATGTAAATATTTTGATTAGCTTGTTTCGCAAATATCCCTTATATTATATTCTGTCAGTTAATCCCCCGGCAGTCTATCAGACAGCGATGAATATGAACAGGCGAATATCCTTTTCAATTTCAAGAAGGTTCAGTTTTTCAAGAATCATCACAATGATGACTGGTAAGGCAAGATTTTAATTGAGTCAAGGATGTGAAGAAATACTTGAGTCTTGGATGGCAAGATATCTTTTAATATTGGATCATGACAGCGATGACTGATAAATCAAGAATATTTGAGTCTTGCATGACTGTTAACTCAAGAAATATTTGGGTCTAATGCATCCGAGGTGAAACGAGGGTTTAGTTATATTGTATTGGGTTTACTTTTTTGGTGTTTTGTGCTGATAAGATTCCCTGTTTTGTCCGTATTTATTATATTTCTGTTCAGGTTTAGAGATAAATACTACCCTTTCTGTCCAACGTGCCTTCAGCGAAGAAAGGAAATGCTGGCCCAGGCTGCTTTATACGATTCTTTAGAACGTGATTTTGTCGATAAGTTTCTGTCTGAAAAACATGGATGGTTATATATCTGCAAAGCTCCATGCTGCCTCAAGGTTTTCCAACCACGTGTATATATACATAAGCATATAGACCGTAAACACCCAGAACTTGTCCGAGAGGCGGTAAAAATGGCAGGCAACAAAGTGTTTTTTGACAATTACATGATGTAAGTAATCTTAGTCGGATTACCTAATTATTGCAGCGATATTTGAAATTAAAGTCAGGCATCTTGTCTCCAATTTATTTAAAATCTTTTATTGATTACAGGCATCCAGATGCACCTTATTTTCAACAGGTATGGGTATTGTTTGGATGTTTAAATCATTTTCCTTTATTTACTTGTGGATGTTAAACAGTAATATAATGGTCAGAACCAAAGCGATAGGGTTTATTTTTCTCTGAAGTCTTTCCACTTATATCTCTTTCTTTGTTACTAAAGCTTGTTCTGAACGACTATTTAAGTGTGCAAAACAGACCAGAAATCAGAGACGAAAAAACAGAGAGGATAGAAGAAATAGAAACCTGAATGTTTAGATTTTATATAAATACAGTATTAGAATTCGTATAAATACAGTTTTAGGTTTTTTTTTTAAATTTCAAGAACAACCTAGAGGTAGAATAGAAATCTGAAATAGGAACCAATAAAATAACCAGATAAAACTGGCACTAATGAGATATAGATATCATGCAGTTATACTTGTGGTGTAGAAGAGTAGAGGGTGAAATGTTGTGTATATTCGATGTTTTACTCAAGTTTTTCATGTGCTTCCAATTTTTAAAGCCTATATTTTCAGATAATACAATGCAGCATAGCTGTTTCAGGGAGGAAGCAAAAAGAAATTCAATTCAAAAAATATTTGTTCTTATCCTTCTAAAATCAGCATACATTCAGAATTAAACAGAAATCGAAGCAAGCTGATGTTTGTAAGGAAGAAAATGAATTAGAGGCATATTAGACTATGAGTATGAGCTTACATGAGTTAGACAACTTCCGGTCGCTAGTTCACCAAGTTCAGATAGATAGAATGCTCTAGATAGGGTTTCCGGATGCGAAAAAATATGTAGACTTTTTATAATAATTATATATATATATATATATA
>LPNX011056521.1:398779-420839 GCA_001517045.1 Pseudotsuga menziesii
AATTCTACATAGTCTTACAGAAATTTGTAAATAATAACGATATTTTTCAATCCTATACTACAATTTTAGGAAAGTAGTCTAAATAATAGTTTAACAAATTATTCTTTAATAGGTGGAAAGACACGCCTTAAAATATGCACTTTAATATTTATTGAGTAAAATGAAAATACATAATACACACAAGTTTATTTATTTGAAGCTATTTTCATGTTTGCATTCTAAAGAAATTAAAGAAATTGAAATGAAATCCCATTATGGTAGTGTGTATTACGAGTGCAGATTTATAATGAATGTCAAATATCACTTATACGAGCATTACCCAATTTAAAGTATCAAAGAGATATCCAATATTATGGAATTTTTCATAAACTCTTTTATGCTTTCTCAATAGACAAATGAAATTTTCACTTTCTCTCTCACTAAGCATGTCTTTTAATTTGAGGATGGTATTCCATGTATAGTTGGTAGCGTATACATAATGTGCATGCTGATGTGAAAATTAAAATATGAATTCTTCTATTTCTTCTCAATACAAAAGAAGTTTGACTATGGCCTTAAGAACAATGGTAATGTTATTGACCAACTAAACTATATATAAAATTAAAGTATTAAAATATGTATATATTTTAATTAATTTTATTATATTTATAATTAAATATTTATGAATAAATTTGATATTTAGTTTTGAATTTTTAAAAATGTATTTAGTGTACCTATATTTTTGCATTTCATTTGTTTATGAACCAAATTAGAGCAATTCATTTTTTGTCATGTTTGAGTTGTTATGGAGAGCATTCCACTTTGTTTTTTCATTCAATGGTTGCACACTACCTTATTTTTCTATTTTGAAAGTGGGGGTTATCACTAAGATGGTTCCACTTTTTAGTATCATTCTATAAATCCAAAAAACATGTCCGAAAAGGAAATCTATAATGCAAATGGATTATAGATTGTTTGGTTTGGAAAGCGTGAGCCTAAAACCAAAGCAAAGGCTAATTAGACTGTATCGCCAGTGCAATATATCGCCCTTGCATTTTGTAAGAGTTATAAATCGCAAGTGCGATATATCGCAACTGCAATATATATCGCAAGTGTGATTTGTAAAACTAGGAAAAAAAATAGAACACACACCCGCCGCCTTTATTTTTTTATTTTGCATTTCACACCACGAAGAACGGAAGGGAGATATATTGACAAGGCTTTTTAGGTCGCAAGCAATTTTGAGGGTGCATTTTGAGGGAGGAGATCTACAAGGTGGAATGCAATGGAAGGTAATAATTGCTTTGATTTTTTCATTTTCTTTGTTAATTTAATAAATTTTTAATTAAAACAAAGAATGAAATGTTAATTCATTTTGTAATTTGTTGTTTTTATATTAACAAATAACACTAATAATCAAACCACCAATAACCCAAACCCAAACTCAAATCCAAACAATGAACACATGGAGGAGGAACACGATAGGAATTCAGAAATTCTTGCTCATTTGGGTGCATTGAGATGCCTTAAATCATTTTTTAGAGAGGGGGACCACCTAAGACAGTCATTGAGTGAGGAACTAGATAACATAAGTAATAAAATTTTGAATTGTCAAGGATCACTCTACAACATTATCTCCTACAGGGATTCAGAGAGGCAATACTATTCCACTAGGATGAGCTACAAAAATGTAAATAAATTAATGATAGCAAAAGACCAAATATTTTCACTATTCCGTGACCCTAGTGCTGGATTGGTTCCTCCCACAAGTCGACCACACATTTTTATAGACTAGTGCATAGAACCAAATATGAAAGCCAACTGGATTGATTGTTAGTACATGGTATTCAATGAAGACCCTTATGGGAATACAGACCTCCCATTTTATTTCCTAAGGAAATTGTATCTCGAGTTTATCTTAGGTAAACTTGTAAATTACTTTGATATTTTAGAGTTCTAGGGTGTAGAAAATGGGATTCCCCAAGATACGGAAGCGATGAGGACTAATCCAAACTGTGTGTGATGAAATCCACACACACTGAATCCCCCTCAGTTATATCCTCCTATAGTTCCCATGATTGATGACACACAAGACGCATTATTCCATTTGGAAGATACATTGCTTCTACATGGGACTGATGTCGAGAACAATGTAAGCCAAGCAGTTGGCACATTTGAGAATGGCCTATCTAGGGCTAGCTCATCTAGGGCTAGACCATCACACACAAAGGATCTACATAGGTCTCCAAACCCTTCTTGTAATATCCCAAAGTTTGACCTAACACTTGTGGGCATAAACCCCATTGATTATGATGTTACTTTGATGTTTTATTTTGGTATATTGGGTCTAGAGCCCCACTGCATATGAACATTATGATTTGTTTGATATATTGGGTGTAAAAAAATTACATATGTTTTATGTATGATTTTATGTGTTGGGCATGGACATTGAAGCACATGATTGATGAGATGTTTTGTGTTGAGCAAGGAGCTCTGGAGCACATGAGTATTTAAATGTTTGTGTTGAGTGAGAAGCTCTGGAGCACATGAGTGTTTATGTTGTGTTGAGTGAGAATCTATGGAGCACATGAGTGTTAATGTTGTGTTGAGCGAGAAGCTCTAGAGAGTTCTTGGAGAACATTTTCCTAAGAGGAAAAAGGAGAACTCATTCAGAACATGATATCCTAGTTAGGGAAGCCTTAAATTAGGATCTCTAAGCTACTTGCATGTTGGAACCAGTTCAAGGGGATCCAGATTGAAACAAGGAACGGTTCTAGGTCATGGTTGGGTGGAATGTAGTAGCTCCCAAGTGATTCAGTTATCTATACAGAGGTTAGATCTGTCTATGAATTTGTTAATTCTAGGTATTTGTCTATGCAAGTTTTCATCCAATGAAATAGCTTCACCTTGCAGGTACGAGGTTCTTGATTTTTCCCTATAAACTATACAAGTTTTACCATTTGAAGTAGGTTAAATTATTTATGATTATGTAGGAGCTATCTGTTATAAACTAGGTCATCTATTCTATGGCTCTAACCTATCTATGAATGTAAAAGTTTTGTTCTATATTTATTTTCTGACATTCATTTTCCTAACCAAGTAATTAATGGTTTTGTTTTCTAGTTTATTTATGCAATTCGTTTCCTGTTTTATAATTTAAGGCTTTATGTTTTATTTCTAAGTTCTTGTCTACAATTTACTTCCTGTTGTTAAATTTACTTTCCAAGACCTAGAACTACTTAAAACAGAGCCTATATATATATATGGATTCTACTCAAAGATTTCATATTTCTAGTAGACCTGTTATTAAAAGTAAATAGACCAACTAATATATGTGGCCCTAGACAAAACATTAGAACCTAATTATAAAACACATTACATTAGAATGTATTAAAACATAACCTAAATACAAATCACTCCATTATTTATTATAAACGGAACCATACTAAAAAATAAAAAATTAAATGCCAAACTAAAGCCATCAAGACCTCTAAAGGTCTGAAATCATATTATAATTAAACAAGATTATAAACCAAATATACTGTCAAGCTATCGATTACCTCTAAGGCTTGTGAGCACCGATGCCACATTCATAATGACCAAACCATATAATTAATACACAAAATACCTTTATCCAAATTGTATATCATAATAAACTTCCACATAATATGTCAACCATAATTTTAAGCACATAACTCATTAAAATATCACATAAATGAAAAAGGGTCACAAGATCGAATCCCGTGGGAATGAATACCCAAACAAGTTATTCCACGCACATATAATTTACAACCATCGTGACCCGGGATAGAATCCTATGGAGTTCACCCATATACATTTAAAAAAAATACCACATTGAATCCTATCGAATCGCTATTATCCTCACCCAATGTTGTAACGTTTCAGTTATCAACTACACATACCATGCTAATAAAAATCAATTGCCATAAAGAATAAAATACTTCCCAAATCTGTTGCTCTGTCAACGTTTCCCCAATTCTCTACCAAATCAATCATCTACGATGTAACATATTATAACCACATATGTGCATAAGAACCCCAAGTTAAAATTACAGGCTCTATATTTTACATGGCTCATGACTAGTTATGCACAACGATAAACCCTATCATAAACCCATTAAAGCCTCTATCAACACTAAGCAAATAGAAATGACATTCATTTATAGGGTAAACCCACAGTCATCAAATATTTTATAAATACACAGGTAAGAAATTACAACTCATGACTTCATCCATAAATCAACATTTCCATTCATCTCTTACACAGTCGCTACTCTAAATGGCAGGAACTCCATTGCCATCAATGGCATGACTCCAAAGGCCAAAATAACGTTATTAAACAATCTATATAAAGAATTTAAAAAGGAATTAGAAATCTACATAGACTGAAACTAGCGCCAAACTAAGAATCATAACCACGATACAAATAGTATGCAAATACTGTACAAAATAACCATTATAAACCAATATAAGAATTTACATAATCGTGTATCCAAGGTCTTGCACCATTGCAAGCAATGGTGTTGACGCCATTACCAAAACTTAATGATATTAAGAAATCATAGAGCCTGTAAGTAGTCACCATGGCCAATGATACCGAACTGAGTATTCATTTACAAAACCAAAATATATTTTGTCTCAGCTGAAGGCACTAAACCCAAACAAAAACCACAAGTCATAAACGAATCACTAGATGCTTGACATAAATATATAGACAATCCCTTTTTCCATTCGTAGCCATTGAAACCCAAACTAAGCATTCAACCAATGACAAGCTTGACACTCTGTCACAAAAAGCCACATAAGAGAAGGATCAAGTTTCGACTTGTTACAACAGGGATTAGCCATAATGGGTAATGTCATGACCATCGAGGAAATGAACAACCCATGATGTCCAAACCCTTCAACCTACAATCAAACCAAAGCCACGATGAGGAATATGTCGAAATACGAATTTGAACAACAATACAGACGTTGCTAAACCAGATTGGAACACCTACCTTCCAATGTAACCGACCTCCAAAGCTCCATGCCATGGTGCAGACCAAAGACAGAGCTCACACAACCATTTCGCAAATAAACCAAACTGGCATGCTAGTCCAAGCCCTAAGATTGAGACCCATGCTTTCCAAAGAACATTAAATTCGCCACCCTGGCCTCTATTACTTAAAATAAAAATCCAAAGTATATATTTCATGTCACCCACTATGTAGTGTAACATTTCCTCAACCTACAATACATAAAACCCAACATGTGTATCATATACTTAGGGTTTAGCCATAATTCATGGCATATGTAATATGCCATGAATGGCTCATGTTATGTTTTCAAACTTATACAAAAATACTTTAATAAACCAAGGGCTATGTTATAATATCATAATCCATATACAGTGTATACCATGTGGATGTTAAAATACATAAGCAATTAAATCAAGGTCATAAGACCATAAAACCATAATGATAACTAATGCAAACATAATCCTAGTAAACACCAGCCTTATGTAAATAAAAACTAATGACCATAATCATAGTCACTAGGATAGGACTATAAGTCTGTCATCGTTGAATCTGTGTGCTAGTGATGCATGGGTAGCATGTCTTTGTTCAACTTTTATAGTTAGTTTCCGTCATCATGTGCATCTGCACGCGAAAAGGAAAGAAGTGCATTAGTTCCATAAGAACTAAGTAAGCCTTGTAGCAGCAAGTAAAAATAGTTACCTTCCAGGTGTGTTTACAAGTGAAACAAGTCCTGCCACTCCAACCCTTTACAATAAAAGTTAATTCAGAATTATTCATAAAACAGTAATCGAACTTTATAACCAATGAGTAAGCAATCAAAATAACATACATACATATAAATACATAACCATCGAGCTTAGATACTGAGCAACATAATGACAACATAACATTACACTAATAACCACATCGAGAAAACATAAAGAAGGAAGTAAGAACAACTTACAACAATACAGTGCAAAGAAACAAAGTACGACACATTTTGCAGAAGATAAGATAATGTCCAGTTCTTGTAGTAATTAATTATCCTAATAATTTTTTTCTTAATTTTCAAATTTTGGGGACATTACAAGTGGTATCAAAGCCTAGTTTCAACACTAAGATACCAAATGGGCATACTAGACATTTGTTGCAAGGAAAATAAAGTATGTTTTTAATTTTTGTTAAATAACAGAAGTTTTTCCTGTTATTAAAAATGTGCGATTGCAGGATTTTAAAAGAACAGTTCAGATCATGAACACTGAAGAGGACAATAGTCAGGAAGGAAAGTTGAATACCCCCACCCAAAGAAAAACTAGTAGTGGAACTAAATTATGATATAATGAAAACCATACAAAGTCTCCAAGCAGACTTGTAGAGTTTCAGAGATGATAATCTAAATGAAAGAAAGGAACAACAAGAAATGAATGAAGCATTGCTACAAAAGAAGACAAGAGGAATCCCGCAGGGAAAACCCACTCATTCCACAAAAAGATTCAAGAATTTTTTTTTATCATAAATGGGTCAGCGGCCCAAGAGAAGAAGGAAAATAAGAACTTCCACCTGAACCTCCAGAAGGCGATTATCACAATCTTTCTAGTGATGATTCTCTTTATCCATGCAGAAAGAAACTGAGAAATGATGACAATCTCAAGGGAGAGTTCTGAAAATTAAAACCATCAACCTATGAAGGAGAGATGAACATAGGGGAGAAAGCTGAGGAATGGATTTTAGGTATGAGAAAATATTTACAAGTTCATAACTACTCTAGAAAAATGAAATCCCCTCTATCCATCTATAACTTAAATGGAAAAGTAGCTAGATGGTGGAGAGACTTGAAGCATACCAAGAAAGACGAGTTAAGAGAAATATGGTGGAGTAAGTTTCGCAAGATTTTTCAAGAAAAATACATGTCAGAAAGGTTATTCGACAGATAATTGAAAGAGTTTCATGAGTTATGTATGGGATCCATGACTATGGATGCTTTTATTAATAGATTTTTGGATCTGTTGCATTATGTGCTATACATCAAGGACAAGAAAGTAAAAATACAACAGTTTTTACAATGTCTTCCTCCCAATTTTCAGGAAAGGATTGAGTTTGACATGCCTAAAATTTTTTACACCACCTTACACAAAGCTAGGCTTTTCTATGAGCATGGAAAACTAAGGCAAGAGAACATTAATAGAAGCAGAGACAGGTCTAGCACCTTCTCATACAACCACAACTGGGTTTTAACCCATCACCATACAAAAAATAGAACAATAGTTTTCCAGCCAATAAGAACTTCAACAAAACAGGTAGAAATACATATGTACTAGCTCCAAATGCTAACAAGCCAGCAGCAAATGGGGGATCCAATGTTTCTTGACTGCAAATTAAATGCTGTAAATGACAAGGACCTCATTATGCCCAGGACTATAAGAACAAGACCAATGTGGTCTTGCACAACTTACAAGAAGAATCAACGATAGAGGACATAGCTGGAACACCGCGGATTTATGCAACATTGGATGGACGACCGGAATATCATCAGGATACCATGGTTGAGATAGAATGTAAGATCTTAAATACTTCTATTTTAATACTGGTTGACCCTAGTTCTTTCCAGAGCTATGCATTGCCTAAAAGTGTTGATGTATGTATACTAGGAAAAGTTAAACATGATAAACCTTGGCTGGTGCAATAAGCCACCGGTACGAAACAAAAAGTTTCAGAAATAGTTAAATATTGTGAGATAAACCTAAATGGTTTTCCAACTAAATTAAACCTAAACACCCTACCATTAGGATCATATGATGTACTTATCAGCATGGACAGGTTTGAACAACACCATGTCATGTTCGATTCCTTACACAAGTGAATCTTGTGTATAGATAACCAAGGGAATCAAGTGAAGATTCAAGACATACATAAGAAAGTTTCCATAAGGAAGATATTTGCTTTACCAGCAAAGAAGTGCATTAGGAAAGGCTGCAAACTGTTTGTAGTGAACATACAAGACATAGAAGATGAAAGAGAACAACACATAGAGGACTTTATAGTTCTTGTAGAATTTAAAGACATATTTCCTGAGGAAATCCCAGTATTACCACCGAAACAAGACCTAGAATTTTCCATAGAACTGACAGCGGGATCAATTATGGATTCAAAATCCCCTTCCCACATGAGTGCACCAGATTTGGTGGAACTCAAATTGCAAGTAAATACCTGGATAATAAGATATTCAGTAAATAACTAGATAATAAGATATTTGGTAAATACATGGATAATTTTGTTTTCGTCTTTATAGCACAATGAACAACTCCGCATAGTACTACAGGCGTTATGAGAACATCATCTCTACACCAAGTTTTGTAAATGTGATTTTTACAAACCATAGATACAATACGTGGGTCACATCATCTCTCAAACAGGGATAACTGTGGACCCAGAAACGATTAAAGCCATAGAGGATTGGCCTACCCCTACTAGTGTCACTAACATTAGATCCTTTTTGGGATTAGTCAGTTACTACTGGAAGTTCATTGATAAATTCTCGAGGATAGCCTAACCCATGACCACTTCACAAAAGAAGGAAAATAAATTCTTATGCACAATCAAGTGCGAGGAAATATTTCAAAAGATTAAACAACTTTTGATGATTGCACCAATACTATGAATTTCAAATCTTGATGGGGATTTCGTTGTTTGCACGGATGCAAGCAAGGCAGGGCTCAGAGGATTCCTCTTGTAGAATGATTATGTGATCTGATATAAATCACGAATGTTAAAATAACAAGAGCATAACTACCTCACACATGATCTTTAGTTAGAAACCATCATCCACGCCTTGAAAATTGGGAGGCACTACCTCATGGGAAGGAAATTGCTTCTGAAGACAGACAATATGAGTCTAAAATATTTATTTGAGCAACCAAATCTGAATGCCAAGAAATCCATATGGTTTGTTTTCCTTAGAAAGTACCATTTCAAGCTAAAGCATATAAAGGGAAAAGAGAACAAGATTGTTGATGCTTTGAGTAGAGGAACTCATATGATATATGAGGTGTCTTTAAGTCAAACTGATTCAAATTTACACAAGAGGATTAGAAAGGCCAATGGAGTTGACCCTTTCTATGTTGAAATCCTCAAGAAGGTCCAAGAGGATAAGTTGTTTCAACAATAAAAAGAGTACAAGGTAGATGAAACATGACTGCTATGGTCCAAGGAGAGATTGTACATTTCGGAAGGAGGGGACATTCAGTCCAACATCCTCATGGAATTTCATCATACACCCTACTTGGGGCATCCGAGGTATCAAAAGATGATATCCGTAGTGAAGATACACTTTTTTTGGCCTAAGTTAAAGGCCGACATAGTATTTTTTATCGCAAAATTTCAGGAATGTCAGCTGGTCAAAGCTGAGAACCAACATCCTTCAAGGTTGTTGCAGCCATTACCCATTCTGGAATGGAAGTGGGAAGTCATTAGTATCTATTTTATCATGGGTCTACCTAAGTGTAAGAAACAAAATGATTATATCTTTGTAGTAGTTGTAAAATTGTCCAAATCAACAAACTTCATTCCATTGAAGTTGACCTACAAGGTAGTACACATTTCCAAATATTCTTGAAGGAGATATTTAGATTGGATGGGATACCCAAGGAAATCATCTCAGATCGAGATACTAAGTTTATCGGGAACTTTTGGAGATCCTTATTCTTCGGATTAGAGACACAGTTGAACTTTATTATTGCTTACCATCCGCAGACAGATGAGCAGACAGAAAGGGTAAACCAGATTGTAGAGGACATGCTTAGGATGTATGTCATGAACAACCCCAACAAGTGGGAAGATTACCTGCATCTTGCATAGTTTGCATATAACAACGAATACCATATTTCCACCAAGATGAGTCCCTTTGAGGTACTCTATGGACGAAAATGTAGAACACTGGTTACTTGGAATATCCCGGTGGATCGGCTCTGTTAGGGCCTGAATTATTAAAGGACTTGGAACAATTGGTTACCAAGGTCTAGGTGAACCTTAAAGAAGCACAAGACCGCCAGAAAAGCTATGCTGATAACAAAAGAAAAGATAAAGATTATCAAATAGATGACCATGTCTACTTGAAAGTAAAATAAAAACAAAGCTCATTGAGATTGAGAGGGTGAGGGAAGTTAGAACCTAGATTTTGTGGACCATTTGAGATACTAGCCAAGAGAGGGCCAGTGGCATATGAAATAGAACTACCCACTCACATAAGTGTCCATAATGTTTCCCATGTATATTTATTAAAGAAATATGTTTCTGATACTAAACATGTGATTGATTGGTCCTTATTACAAGTGGAACCTGAAGGGTAGATTACGCCTGAACCTCTTCATATATTGGACAAGAGAGAGGTGCAGCTCAGGAAGCGCACTTTAGTCCAGTTGAAAGTGCAATGGAAGCACTTTGAGGCCGATGAGGCTACTTGGGAGAATGAATCCTGCACCATGAGAAAGGCTTACCCCACCTTGTTTCATGATTTCATTCAAATTCCATAGAACACTAGGGACGATGTTGTTCTAAGCGGGGAGGGATGCAATATCCCAAATTTGGACCTAACACTTATGGGCATAAGACCCATTGATTATGATGTTACTTTGATGTTTTATTTTGGTATATTGGGTCAAGAACCCCACTACATATGAACATGATGATTTTTTTTGATATATCGAGCGTAATAAAATTACATATATTTTATGTATTATTTTATGTGGTTGGCATGGACCTTGAAGCACATGATTGATGAGATGATTTGTGTTGAGCGAGAAGCTTTGGAGCACATCAATATTTAAATGTTTGTGTTGAGTGAGAAGCTCTAAGGCACATGATTGTTTATGTTTTGTTGAGTGAGAAGCTATGGAGCACATGAGTGTTAATGTTGTGTTGAGCAAGAAGCTTTGGAATACTTGAGTTATGAAAACCTTTGTGTTGAGAAGGAATCTCTGAAGCACATGAAAAGATAAATTGGAAATGTTGGGCATAAGACCTAGATCCTTCCAAGTTAATGTTGAGCATAAGATATGGAACATCGGATCCTTGGCCATTGTATCCCTAGGTGTATCCGATAAATACATCCTAGCATTAGTATTTAGCAAGGAGCTCTGGAATTGCAATAAGTGTGTAACTCCCTCTTTTTAGCATTGAGTATGGGATTTGGATAAGCGCTAGGAGTTACTGAAAAGAATTAATTATGTCAAATGAAAATGACTCGAGTAAAATACCGATCTCATCTGACTTATTTATAAGTGATTAAATAAAATTTTGAATTTCTGTATCTCATCAAGTACTAAAGAACTACCATCTTATACAAGGGAATCCAACATGCAAGGATATTTAAAGTTTCCTAGCCTAGTAGACCTAACCCCTACCTAAAGGCCTTAATAATGAAAGTGTCCTAAGTTTAGGGATCATGTTATATGATACCTAAAGACAAATGTTAACGAAATATATATATATATATATATATATATATATATATATATTATACATGGTATGTATNTAAAGAAATGCTCCATATATTATTATTATTACTAAAATATAACTAAATATTAAAAATACCTACAAGAGTCCAAATAGGAACTAGTTAAAAGTTCCTAAGTTAAATATTAAAAGTGCCTAAATTAAATAAAAGGGTTAAATCAAGAAATCAATTTATTTTTTATTTAATTGCCCCCTTTGAGTGAAAAGTCTTCCTATAAAGACCCAAGCCAAAGAGAGGGTTGAGGATCATCTTTGTGGTGATTCATATTCTCCCTGATTATTCTCAAGAGAGTTCTTGGAGAAACTTTTCCTAAGAGAGAAAAGGAGAATTGATTCAGAACCTAATATCCCAGTTAGGGAATCCTTACCTTACGAGATCTAAGCTACTTGCATGTTGGAACTAGCTCGGGGGGATCTGGATTGAAACCAGGAACGGTTCTGAGTCATGATTTTATTGAACATGGTAATTATAAAGGTATTTGGTTATATTTATAGAGGTCAGATCTGTCTGTGAATTTGTTAATGCTGGGTATTTGAGTGTGCAGGTTTTCAGCCATTGAAATAGCTTCACCTTGCAAGTATAAGGTTCTTGATTTTTCCGTGTAAACTATACAAGGTTTACCATTTCAAGTAGGTTAAATTATTAATTATTATGTACGATCTATCTTCTATAAACTAGGTCATCTTTTCTATAGTTCTAACCTATCTATGAATGTAAAAGTTTCATTCTATAGTTATTTTCTGACATTCATTTTCCTAACCAAGTAATTAAGGGTTTTGTTTACTGTTTTATTTTTGCAATTCATTTCCTATTTTATAATTTAAGGGTTTATGTTTTATTTCTAAGTTCTTATCTACAATTTACTTCCTGTTGCTAAATTTATTTTCTAAGAACTAGAACTACTTAAAACAGATCTTATATATATATATTTATATATGGATTCTACAGGAAGATTTCATATTTCCAGCAAACCTATAATTAAAAGTAAATAGACCAACTAGTATTTGTATCCCTAAACATAACATTATAACCTAATTAGAAACAAAATTACATTACAATATATTAAAACATAACCTAGATACAAATCACTCCATTATTTATTATAAACAAAACCATAATTGAAATAACAAATTAAATGCCAAACTAAAGCCGTTGAGACCTCTAAAGGTCTGAAGTCATATTATAATTAAACAAGAATATAAACCAAATATACTATCAAGCTATTGAAGACCTATAAGGTTTGTGAGCACTAGTGCCACATTCATAATGACCAAACCATATAATTAATACACAAAATACCTTTATCAAAATCGTATACCGTAATAAAACTTCCACATAATAAGTCAACCATAATTTTAAGCACATAACTCATTAGAATATCGCATAAATGAAAAGAGGCCACAGGATCAAATCCCGTGGGCATGAATACCCAAACAAGTTATTCCACACACATATACTTTACAACCATTGTGACCCAGGATCGAATCGTGTGGAGTACACCCATAGACATTTAAAAACAATTGCCACATCGAATCCTATCGAATTCGCTATCAGCCTTACCCAACGTCGTAATGTTTCAGTTCTCAACTACACAAACCAAGCTAATAAAAATCAATTTCCATAAATAATAAAATACATTCCAAAATCATTTCTCTGTCAGCGTTTGCCCAAATCTCTATCAAATCAATCATACAGGTCATAACACATTATAACCACATATAGGAATAAGAACCCCAAGTTAAAATTACTTGCTATATCTTTTACATGGTTCGCAGCCAGTTATGCACAACGATAAATCCTATCATAAACCCATTAAATCCTATGTCAATTCTAAGAAAATAGCAATGACATTCATTTGTAGAGTAAAACCCACAGTTACAGCCACTTTTATAAATACACAAGTAAGAAATTACAATTCACGGCTTCATCTATAAATCGACATTTCCATTCATATCTTCCACATTCGCTACTGTAGATGGCAGGAACGCCATTGTCATCAATGGCATGATTCCAAAGTAAAAAATAACACCGTTAAACAATCTATATAAATAATTTAAACATGAATTACAAATCTACACAAAGTCAAACTAGCACCAAAGGAAGAATCATAACCAAAATACACACACTATGCAAATGTTGTACAAAATAACCATTTTAAATGAATATAAGAATTTATAGAGTTATGTATCCAAGGCCTTGCACCATTTCAAGCAATGGTGTTGTCTCAATTACCAAAACTTAAACATATTAACAAATCCCAGATCATGTAAGTATTCACCATGGCCAACGATACTGAACTGAGTATTCATTGACAAAACCAAAATACATTTACTCTCAGTCGAAGGAGCTACACCCAAACAAAAAACCCAACTCATAAATGCATCACTTGATGCTTGACATAAATTTACAGATAGTCCTTTTTTTCCATTTGCAGCCATTGAAACCCAAACTAAGCATTTAACCAATGATGAGATTCATGCTTTTTCACAAACACCCACACAAGGGAAGGATAAAGTTTGACTTGTTACATCAGGGCTTACCCGTAATGGGCAATGTGATGACCATCGAGGAGACCCATGACCCATGATGTCCAAACCCTAGAACCTTCAACCAAACCAAAGCCATGATGAGGAGTATGTCGAAATACCAATCTGAACAACAATACAAACACTACTAAATCATATTAGAATACATACCTTCCAATGCAGGAAACCTCCAAAGCTCCACGCCACAATGGAGACTAGAGACATAGCTCACACAACCATTTTGCAAATGAACCAAACCACCGTTCTAGTCCAAGCCCTAATATTGAGATCCATGCTTTCCAAAGCACATTAAATTTGCCCCCTTGGCCTCCATTACTTAAAATCAAAACCCAAAGTATATAGTTCATTTCACCCCACAACATAGTGCAACATTTTCTCACCATGAAATACATAAACCCCAACATGTGTATCGTATACATATGGTTTAGCCATAATTCATGGCATATGTAATATGCCATGGATGGCTCATGCTATGTTTTCAAACTTATACACAAATAATTTAATAAACCAAGGGCTATGTTATAATATGATAAGCCCTATACATTGTATACCATGTGAATGTTAAAATATAGAAGCAATTAAATCAAGGTCATAAGACCATTAAAACATAATGGTAACCAGTGCAAGCATAGGCCCAGCAAACACTAGCCTTTCATAAATAAAAACTAACGACTGTAATAATAGTCACTAGGATATGACTGTAAGTCTTTTGTTGTCCAAGTTGTGTGCTAGTGACGCATAAGCAGTATGTCTTTGTTCCGCTTTTATAGTCAAATTATAGATTCATCAATTGCACCTGCATGTGACAAGGAAATAAATGCACTAGTTCCATAAGAACTAAGTGATCCCTATAGAGGCAAGTAAAAGAAGTTACCTTCCAGGTGTGTTTACAAGGGAAATAAATGCTGCCACTCCACCCCTTGACAATACAAGTTAAGTCAGAATTATTCATAAAACAGTAATCAAACTTTATAACCAATGAGTAAGAAATCGAAATAACATACATACATATAAATACATAACCATTGAACTGAGAAATTAAGCAACATAATGACAAGATAGCATTACATTAATAACCACATCGAGAAAACATAGAGAAGGAAGTAAGAATAGCTTATGACAATATAGTGCAGAGAAACACAATATGACACATTCCGCATAAGAGAATGTCCAGTTCAAGTAGTAATTGACTAGCCTAATAATTTTTTATTTTCAAATTTTGGGGATATTACACTACTAGATCTAGATATCTGATACTAGACATGTAGAGGGTTCATAGTATCACTTCATGCCACATCCTATCACAACTTGTGGAAACATATGCTATGGGCATTCTTCATATTTTCTCGGCAATGGGTTACTCCAATATGTAAGTCAAACTCATTCTTCACATAGTCTATTAGTTTTTATATCACAATTTTCAATTGTTTCATAAATTATTTCTATTTTAATTAGCTGACAATTTACGAACATATTTACCGGTGGTGTCCAATGACACCCCAAATTATCATACTCTGCCCATTGATGCTAATGATATTAATGCAATGGTCAATGCTGCATATGATTTTGGTGCTTTGCCCTTAATTATAAGAACATTAATTTTTAATTTATCATCATGATTTACATATTTATAGTAGGGATTCATGCACTTAATACATCTTAATATTGATATAATATATTTTATGCAAGGTGGGAACGATGAGGATGTTGCATCTGAGACACATCAGTCACACGTAGAGAAAGATTCACAACTACAGGTATGCTTTTAATTATGCTTTTAATTAAGGTTTTAATTATGATTTTAATGATTCAACATGTATGCTTTTAATCATTTCAAATTTTCTAATTGTATCTTTATGTTTTTTTACATAGCAACATATGTCTGATAGACTTTCCACCCTGGTGGCCTTGCTCTTTGATGCATATGCCCATCCTTTCAGGTCGTTGTCAATTGTTTCACCCACTGGTGACCCACCTCTTCACATCCCCTGGGTATGTGTATATCTCTCTTATTTTGTTGGAACCCTATTACAAAATTTCTTGTATCTCTTTGTCACAAATGGCCCTCCATGTAGTATAGCTTTCTTTGTACATGTAAGTATCTTTTTGGTGTGTCCATTGATTTGTTGATATTAACATATATCATTTTATGCAACTTTCTAGTGAGCAAGCGATTCTTGAAGAGAACCCAATCAAATTCGATGGTGACCCATCTACCCCGACGTACATGTATGTCTTTCTTTCTTTGAAAAAGTCATTGTCCCTCCATGTATTATATTTCTCTTTGTACATGCAAGTATCCTTTTGGTGCACCCATTGATTTGCTGACATTGGCATATATTATTTTATGCACATTTATAGTGAGCGAGTGATGCTTGAAGAGAACCCAATCGGGTCTATTGGTGACCCCCCTCTCCCCCCCTCCCAAATACATGTATGTATCACTTTCTTTGAAAAAATCATTGTCCCTCCATGTAGTATAGTTATCTGTGTACATGCAAGTATCTTTTTGGTGCACACATTGATTTGCTGACATTGAAATATATTATTTTATGCAACCTTCTAGTCAACAAGTGGTGCTTGAAGAAAACCCAATTGGGGTCATTGGTGACCCACTTCTCCCTCCAGGTACATGTATGTCTTTCCTTCTTTGAAAATGTCATTGTCCCTCCATGTAGTATAGTTTTCTTTGTACATGCAAGTATCTTTTTGGTGCACGCATTGACTTGCTAACATTGACATATATTATTTTATGCATCCTTCTAGTGAGCAACTGGAGCTTTAAGAGAACCAATTTGGGATGCTGGTGATCGACCTCTACCAAACCCCCCAAAGGTACATGTATGTCTTGATTTCTTTGAAAAAGTCACTGTCCCTCCATGTAGTATAGTTTTATTTGTACATGCAAGTATATTTTGGGTGCACCCATTGATTTGTTGACATTGGCATATATTATTTTATGCATCCTTCTAGTGAGCGAGTGGTGCTTGAATAGCACCCAATCGAGGTTGCTAGTGACCAACCTCTTCCCCCCCAAGTACATGTATGCCTTGCTTTCTTTGAAAAAGTCAATGTAGGATGTAGATAAATTTTCAAATATTTATATAATTGCTCATCTTATACAGGGGTGTACATGTATGTAATTGTTGGTACCATGTATTTTATGCACAATGTTAGTGAGGTGTTGAGGGTACATGCAATTACACCGTAGAATACCATCACTTGCACACAGACAGTAAGTAAAAATGTTACTATTGGATTGGAATTTGAACAACTGTACATAGAACTTTGTATTTATTTTTATAGGTTGGTAAACTAACTTACGAATTTTGGTTTGTGTCCAGTCTCTAGAAAAGAGATCTGATCCTCTTGTTTAGCATCAAGGAACACCATCGAGCATCAAAAAAGGAAAGATGGACTTCTCAAAATCCACTAAAAGTGGAAGTGAAAGGGGGGATAAATAGAATTCATGTATAGGGGGGATACATACATGTACCCTTTTGTTTGTACACATAAATATGTACAGTATGATCCACTATTTTGTATTATGAAAATGACGTGCCATTTTTTAAAACATTATACATACATATAATATAAAGAAAGGTTCATATTTATATATATAGTTGACTTGATATGGGAGCATGATATTAGTTATATGCCTTTTGAGATATGCTTAACTATGTATTTAATTAAGTATGTGTTTAATTAAGGTTTTACTTAATGTGTGGTTCACCATCATAGATTTCATCTCATCTTTCATATCCTCCAACCAATTTTTTTTCTATATCCACTATGATTCTTCAAATGTAGTAGGTTCAAGTTCAATTTCAAAGCAATAAGTATTGAAGAAAATATTTTTACCTTATTGAAGGCCTACATTCTCTTGTAGATGTTCTAACATGATATATTCTACTATTGTGATTTGAGAATTGAGAGTAGAAGTCACTACAAATCAAGATTTATCTTATTATCATTGGTGTTGTCATTGCACTTCACTTCCACTTGAGTCTTCAATGAATTGCACTACATTCCCACTACATGGTTGACTTTGTTTATGGTGTGGAATGATTATTTAGCATTTAATTTAATCAAAACATAGGGATCATAATTCCCTTGATCATGATTAAACAAGAATATTAAAGGCACTTGACCACCTAAACAAAAAAATCCCTTGCACTTGCTCCTAATAAAAAAACAAATGAATATTATAGACCTAATCATGACATATTATTATGTGTTATTTCTGTTGAATATATTCTTTGAGTGTGATTTTTTTTCTTTATAAATTCCATTTCTCTTATAAATAGTGTGGTGAGGTGATGGGTGAGAAATAAGGTACCTATTAGTCATGATATTTGATTTGAGGAATCCATTTGTGCATCATTCATATTAAAAATATAAATATAATCTCCCATATTAGTATTAGTGGACCAAGGGATAGCCATATCCACTACCATTCATTTGTTCACCCAACAAGGATGGGGTAATACAAATCTTGCCACATTGAAAAAGGAGGATCATGCAAACATTAAGTTGGAAAATAATTTGAAATGATTTGATAAAGGTGTGCTTACTTCCTTTGCATCATTTTGTTTCTCATGCAACTGTTTCCCCCCAAAAAATTATATTTTAGAGCCCCTCCTTATAATTTTGATTGAAATCTTACTTAGATTAGTTTTCCAACTCTAGAGAGTCCATCCTGAACAATTAGTTTCTTCCCAAAATTTGAACAAAGAAGTTTTTCTAAGTTAAAAATCATGTTTTACCATCGACATATAAGAGTAACTTGGCCATTTTCTATGACATATCAGAGAAACTCCACCAGACTCTCTGACACAGTCGTATTTGGAAAAATAAGTTTTTTGTAAAGCACCATTTTGGCATAACTTGATGAAACTCACCCACATGGTCAAAATTAACTCACGAGTCACCTTTGAAACGATTTGAGAGATCAGTGAATGTTTCTAATGCTGGAAGTTTTCGGGTGTTTTTGTTGAAACTCAATTTTTTCTACCGATACGGTCACATCCAAAGTAAAAAAGACCGATAGATGGAACGACGAAAAATACACTTGGAAGAAACTCATGAGTTTATGCCAATGCGGTTGAAGGTGCATGGGAGTCTTATTGGATCCAAAGTTCCATACCAACTTGGAGTTTCATGCCAAAATAGTAGGAGGGGACTCGTGAGTTTTGTTTGAAGCATTCGACTGTCTGAATAAAGAAGCGCAATCTTTCAAACTTGTTGAAATAGTCACAAGTCCCATGATTGGATATTTTGGGGTAAATATGTCAATACTATTGGCATGCCATAAAAAATAATCATCAACAGTGTCAAAATAATTCAAACATTTCATCGATACTTTCAGCATCACAATCTATTCTGCTACGACCAAAAGTCTTCATGCCAAACAACATTTCACCATCAACCTTTAAATTTGTCCTTACAAAAAACCCTTATCCTCGAAATTTTGAATTTAATAAATAAAGGGTTAGAAATAAATCTTGTAAGCTCCATTTGACCTGCATAAAAAATATTAACAAACATTAACAAAATTGCGACTCGAGATGCATAACATAACAAATAATAAGATGCTCACCTACAACATTGTTTTGATAAATTACTAATGTTTTAAAACGAGGAAGAATAATTGGACAAGCTGCCTCCATATGTTTGATATAGGGTGATAATAGGCTCATAACTCACATAGTAGTATACGCATGTGTACCGATAGGTTTTCATTTGAAATTTGTAATTGCACATCCTTCTATTTCATCACGAATGTTCAATTGACTTTGAATGGAACACTAATCTCCATATTACACAACTACACTTTGAATAACTAGCAATGGATGGGTAACTATGGTTTTCTTCTCTATTCTAACTTTGAACAATGATTGCACTCTCCATGTTTTGAGGTCCAATGTAGTTTTTCTATGAGGAATAATGATGCATACATATAACATCTTTTCTTTTCATTATACGATACTTCAGTACAATAATGCATTCTTATTTATTTGAATTTTTGAAAGAACTGAGGTATTACTAATAATATTCGCACTATTCTCATGTAATAGGTTCTATTTTCACCAAGCAGGATTACGTTCAGAACGACAAAATTGAAAACAACAAATGCACACAATGACAAAAAAAGGTGGTAAAAAGAAGAGAAATTCTTAAATCCCGCTGAAATGGTCGCATTCCTAGAAATAGAAAGGAACAAGCGAGATTCCACTAAAAATATTGGCAAGACTCGCGTTTGTTTGCCAAAACCATCCCATTTCTAGACTCTAGAGGAAAAGTGACAATGTTGCCGATAGAATCAGCGTGACTTGAGTTTTTTTGTCGATATGGTTGGAGGTGTATTTTTAACCAAGTCATATTAGCCCATTAAGAAGAATGTAAGAAGACATAGAAATAAGGGATTTTTAAAATGGGTAAGAAGTGGCACGCATGGAGATGCACGTGGCAATACATGAAGTCACCTTGAAAGTACTGGATCCAATGAAACACAAAGTTGTTGCTGAGGATTCTAGCACATGGAAAACATTTGTCTCCAACATGCTAGGGCCCACCTAAATTTTGTCTCTTACATAACCATTTGTATTTTCCCATGTAAAGTACTAAAGGACAAAATTTGGGAAGTTCTAGGGTTAGGTTAAACAAAGAGTCACTAGATGACGAATCTGATTGTAATATAAATAGAGGTAGGAATATAATAGAAATGAATTCTCTCTAGCACAAAGAAGGGATGGAATACTTGTAAGATAACTAATTTTCTACTAATAAACAAGCAGTTGTTTTTGTCGGGAAAGGCTACACAGTAATTTTTTTGGAATGTTTGGAAGTCGCAATGTGGAATTACTTCTTGTAATTTCCTTGCAAGTATGAGATCATTCTAACTATTATGAATTAATTATTTGGTGATGAATGATTTTTATTTCCATATAAATGTTTGTGTATGAAATGAGCAATGAATGTTTTATTATGTCAGATCTACCTTTGATATTATTTCTGCTATAAATATGCATATGAAATTGAAACAACTATCTATGAGATTAATATGAATAGTTACAATACATTGATATAACATTGAATTTTCTCCTTGCGGGATAGGATAATTTAGAACAGAACATATTAGCTTAGTCTTAAGTTTAGAACAAAAATTGAGAAGGAAGGAATGGTAACACGATAGGTAAGAACACGTGCATCACTTGTGAGGTTTCTTATTATTAATTATATGCATTTAGCCACTTGAATCTCATCTTCAAAAAGAAAATTACATAAACGATGGACCGAGCAGTAGCTGGTAAAAATTTAAATAACTTAATTTACAGTAGTTGTACCGTTAACCAAACGGATTCCCCACACCAAAAGGTGGACGATCTAATTGGGATTGTTTATCAGGGAGAATCCCTACTGTCGGTACCCAGGAAGTTTTCTAGGAATCAACACCTTCATTCTAAACCTTTTCAATATATGTCTCATGTGATAGTTTTAATTCAGGGAAACTAAGAAAGACCGCAGTGTACGAAATCAATGCACAATGTAGTGAGAGGGCCATACAAACATGGTGGAGAGGGACTACTAGATGTAGTTGCATGCCATGATACACTAGTACAAGTGATCAATTTTGCCACAGCAAAACGTGGCAATATCCACGAAAAAGCGTGGATATTTCCACGTCTAAGTGTTTTTTTTCCCGTGGAAACAAATCCGTCGCAATAGAGACGACCCCTAATTTGCGTTGCAAGAGCGACAATGTTCTATATTTCGTTAGATGTCTACGCTGTCACTATATCCATGCCTGGCCGTCTCTGTATCCACGCCTGTCCGTCTCTGTATCCACGCCGAGCCGTCACTGTATCCACGGCTATAACTGTTAAAAAAAAAATACAAATGTCATAAGACCAATTCCATGTGGAAGTAGGTCATAATCCTTACATAATTAGTATACCCCCCTCACATGCATACATACATCTCGCACATCTTTATCTCATGCT
>LPNX011056521.1:431097-456446 GCA_001517045.1 Pseudotsuga menziesii
TGATTCAAGCTTCTTCACCTCTCGCTAGGAAAATTGACTTTTACATCCTAGTGTTTGGTGAATGAAGGCCCTCAATTATCTAAACATGAAGAGCACCATCATATTTGTGGTTTTCCTCAATATTTTGTTGTATGATTTGACCAAGCATTGCAATTCCTACCCCCTATCTTCCAGGCATGGATACAACGATGGCTAGGCGTGGATACAGCGACGGCTAAGAGTCCAGGCATGGATATAGCGACGGATAAGAGTCCAGGCCTGGATACAGCGACGGCTAGGCGT
Organism: Pseudotsuga menziesii; assembly: GCA_001517045.1. NCBI lineage: Eukaryota > Viridiplantae > Streptophyta > Pinopsida > Pinales > Pinaceae > Pseudotsuga > Pseudotsuga menziesii. The sequence goes on from LPNX011056521.1 coordinate 431,380, forward strand.
GGATACAGCGACGCCTCATTCCCGCTACATCGTATTTTACACCAAAAAGTAAGAAACGTGGAAAACCTCCATGGAAAAATCCGCGCTTTTGTACTAGTGATACCAATGGAGTCGACAGTTTGTCAATCTAACCTTCAGTTTTCAATTTATGTTGAGTTGAAATTTACCTCAAAATGTGGTTCACAGACACTTGGTGACTTCAATCCGAGAGAGAAAAACCAACTATTTGTAAGATTAATGGGTTGATGCACAATCATGGACTCTTTTAAAGACACTTTAGATGCCACATAATACTGGAGTAAATGGAAAACTATGAATTTAGGTGACAGTTAGGGGTACTTCCCTAAATTATTTGAAGATGAGGTAAAAAAAGAAAAGATAGGAAATTGAATCAGCTTTCATAATATATAGCATTTATGCAGAGAAAATGTGTGTAAATGATTGTAAAATTAGTTTCCGTGAAAGTGGGTTTTCAAATTTTCAGTACATCTTAACATATATGTTAGTGTGGGTGCAACAATATATGAGGTAAATGATGTCAATTTGAAATAAAATCTTGCAAACATATAAAGGACATATGGGTGTAGTGCAACACTATTTATTCATATTTTTTTATGAATTATTTTTTATTATTAATAATTATTGAAGTCACAAAATCTTGAAACTAAAACCTTATGTGCGAGTGCAACACTTTAGGGGGGTAAATGAATGAAATCCTTGATTTATAAATATAAGATCGTAGATATTGATTTCATCTAGTGCACCATATAGTTTTATTGGGAAATGGTGATGGAAATCAAAAGTTATAAAACAAACAATCGATGTATGTATTTTCAAAAACCGATGTGTGTCATTTAGAAAAATAATTATAAATAAATAAAACATAGTTTTGAAGGAAAAAAGTACATATTCAGAATCGTAATATCGTACTCTACAATATCCTAGATTTTCATAAAAAAATATTATGTATGTCATAGCAAAACATGCCATCTAAACTGAGCATATTGATAGAGTTCTAAAAGACAAGCAATAGTGCTGGTTTATTTGTCCTAGCCAATAGGTTCGGTATTCCAAAGCTATTTCTAAACCTAATGCCAAACCTTATTCCCGCCAATTATTTTAATTTTAAAATAATGCATATGCATTATGGCTTATTCATATCGCATATGCGATATGATAAAACTCTAATGCATATGCGTTTTGTCTTAACTAATTTGGCTTTGTCCTAACACATCATTGTTCATCACCCTCATCCTCATCATCATCACTACCCTCATCCTCATCATCATCATCATCATAATCACCCTCATCGTCATCATCATCATCATAGTTATCATCCACCTCCTCGTCCTCCTCCTCATCATTTTTCATCATCATCATGATCATCATCCTCATCATGATCATTGTCATCATCATACCCATCCTCCTCCTCCTCCTCCTCATCATCATCATCCTCATCCTCCTCCTCCTCCTCCTCCTCCTTATCATCACCCTCATCCTCATCATCATCATCATTGTCATTATGGTCATCATCATCACCCTCATCCTCATCATCATCATCATAGTCATCATCCTCCTCATCATCACCATCATTGTTCATCATCATATTCATTGTCACCCCCATCCTCATCATCATCACCATCCTCATCCTCCTCCTCCTCCTCCCCCTCCTCATCATCATCACTCTCATCCTCCTCCTCCTCATCATCACCCTCATCCTCATCGTCGTCATCATGTTCATCATCATCCTCATCATAATCATCATCATCATCACCCTCATCCTCCTCATCATCATCATAGTCATCATCACCACCATTGTTAATCATCATCTTCATCGTCACCCTCATCCTTATCATCATCATCACCCTCATCCTCATCATCATCATCATGGTCATCATCATCATCATCATCATCATCATCATCATCACCCTCATCCTCATCATCCTCATCATCATCATCATCATACTCATCCTCATCATCATTGTTTATCACCCTCATCATCATTGTTTATCACCCTCATCCTCATCATCATCACCATCCTCATCATCATCATAATCATCATCACCCTCCTCCTCCTCCTCATCATCATCACCCTCATCCTCCTCATCATCATCATGGTCATCATCATCATCATCATCATCATCATCATCATCCTCATCCTCATCATAATTATCATCATCATCACCGTCATCCTCATCATCATCATCATAGTCATCATCCTCCTCAACATCACCATCATTGTTCATCTTCATCTTCATCGTCACCCTCATCCTCATCATCATCATTATCACCCTCATCCTCCTCATCATCATCATCAGCCTCATCCTCATCCTCCTCATCATCACCATAATTGTTCATCATCATCACTCTCATCCTCATCATCATCCTCATCACCCTCATCGTCATCATCATCATCATGGTCTTCATCATCATCATCATCCTCATCCTCATCCTCATCCTCATCCTCATCCTCATCCTCATCATCGTCATCATCACCCTCATCCTCATCCTGATCATCATAATCATCATCCTCCTCATCATCAATATCATTTTTCATCATCATATTCATCGTCACCTTCATCGTCATCATCGTCATCACCCTCATCCTCCTCCTGATCATCATCATCACCATCATCATCATCATCATCATCATCATCATCATCATCATCACCCTCATCCTCATCAGCATCATCATGGTCATCATCATCGTCATCATCATCATCATCATCATCATCATTCTCATCCTCCTCCTCCTCCTCATCATCATTATAACCCTCATCCTCATCAGCTTCATCATGGTCATCATCATCATCACCACCACCATCATCCTCATCCTCATCCTCATCATCATCGTCGTCAAACTCGTCATCATCATCACCATCATCCTCATCCTCCTCATCATCACCCTCATCCTCATCATCATCATCATGGTCATCATCTTCATCATCATCACCATCATCCTCCTCCTCCTCACCATCACCCTCATTGTTTATCATCATCTTCATCGTCACCACCACCATCATCATCATCATCCTCATCATCACCATCATTGTTCATCATCATCTTCATCATCAACCTCATCCTCTTCTTCATCATCACCCTCATCCTCATCATCATCATCATGGTCATCATCATCATCATCATCATCATCATTATCATCATCCTCATCCTCATCCTCATCATAATCATCATCATCATCATCACCCTCATCCTCATCATCATCATCATAGTCATCATCCTCCTCATCATCACTATCATTGTTCATCATCATCTTCATCATCATCGCCCTCATCCTCATCATCATCATCATCACCCTCATCATCATCATCATCATTATCATCCTCATCCTCATTATCATCATCATCACCATCCTCATACTCATCAGCATCATCATCATCACCCTCATCCTCATCAACATCATCATGGTCATCATCATCACCCTCATCCTCATCCTCATCATCATCATCATCCTCCTCCTCTTCCTCCTCATCATCACCCACATCCTCATCAGCTTCATGATGGTCATCATCATCATCATCATCATCATCACCATCATTATCCTCATCCTCATCCTCATCCTCATCATCATCATTGTCAACCTCATCGTCATCATCACCCTCATCCTCCTCCTCATCATCATCATGGTCATCATCATCATCATCATCATCATCATCATCATCACCCTCATCCTCATCATCCTCCTCATCATCACGATCATTGTTCATCATCATCTTCATCGTCACCCTCATCCTCATCATCATCATCACCCTCATCCTCATCCTCATCATCATCACTCTCATCCTCATCATCATGATCATGGTCATCATCATCATCATCATCATCATCATCATCACCCTCATCCTCATCCTCATCCTCATCATCATCATCATCATTCTCATCCTCATCATCATTGTTCATCACCCTCATCCTCACCATCATCGACACCCTCATGCTCATCATCATCACCATCCTCATGCTCATCATCATCATCATCATAATCCTCATCCTCATCATCCTCATCATCATCACCCTCATCCTTGTCATCCTCATCATAGTCATCATCCTCCTCCTCATCACCATCATTATTCATCATCATCTTCATAAGCATAGATAAATGTAAATTGCATATATTCAGTGAGCACTAAATCGCATATGTGATATGTCTCATATGCACTAAATCGCATATGCGTTTTGGAGAACATGTAAAAAACCTGCCCGTTCATTAAAAAGATGGAAATCAATCTCGCATATGCGATATGTGTTTTATACAAAATGTTGGGTGGCGTCCTGTGGGCCAGGTTTACTATATCAAAAGACATAATTCGTCTGAACCCGCTCACAAAGAACTGTTCAACATTCAATTTTTTATCATTACTTACATAATTCCATATTTTTGTACAGGTTTGGGTGGATTTCAATGGGGAATGTATGTAATAGAGGACAAAAGTCAGCAAGGAAGGTGCTTACACCAAAAGAAGCAAAAAAAAAAAAAGAAAAAAAAAAAGGGAATATTGAAGAAATCGTCGGCATTGATTACATGAGAAAATAGTTCCCATTCCCCCTCAACAGATACCTGACGTAGAGGCTGAGGAAGATAATGCAACATTAAAGAAATCTGGTTATCCGGAAGTTTATATTATTGATCCATTAGTAAATGGACAATCTTGTGAAGAGTTCAATAATTATGTTACTCTCGATGCAAATGTGACTCACCAACAACCATGTTCGGTGGTTCAATCTCCTAATCGAAGTTGTGACCCTGTAGTGGATGTAAATGCCACTCCAACATTTCAAAGGGCAACAAATTTTGCATCAAAATGAAAGAGAACTCCTAAATGAATATAAGTGGACAAGAGCGGATTAACTTCCATGGAAGGTAAGGTGGCTAAACGCACTATCCTTCGTCATTCTTCTCAAATAATGAAACAATATTTTGATAACAAATCCGAAGCCGGTAAATGCCAATTGTTTTTAGCTTTGCTTAAATCTAGAAATATGGCAATTGTTAGAAGAAATTTAGGCATAAAAGCAATGAAGAATATCGAATCTAGTAATCACATTGTTAAATCTCTTGCTGCTGCATTCACATCGATTGGTACAAAAACTTGTTCACAAGACTGTAATGTGGCTCGTCATGTATTGGCCGAACAATTGTATGTAGATCCATAAGACACGTCATTTACTTAAATGCACATCACAAATTGTTCCTTTAAATACAAAGACACTTAAAAACTATTCAGTAAGAAGAGACAACCTTGATGTAGGGGGACAAATGGAAACATTATAGGCATTTAGCGGTAGGTTGCCCCACAAGGACATGAAGTTAGTCGAAGAAGTGAAGGGCCTAGTGCAAACGTTTTGGCATGATAACACTAGGTATTCTTCTAACACAAAGGATGTCTTAAAACATTGTAGGGGTTCTAGAAACACTAAACCTCATGTTAAACATTATCTTGACATGACACAAACTCAACTGTTCGAGATTTTTAAAGTTGCCCACGTAGAGCTAAGGCTCAGGAAAAGATCTTTTGAAAAATGAAAGCCTTGGTATTTTCGAATCAGGACCATCCAGAACACTTGTTGTTGTAGATACCACATAGAGTTTGACCTATATTACCATACATTTACACATATACGTCGTTTTTTGCATCCTAACCATGTGCAGGAATGCTCAAGTACAGTACCGCCAATGTCATCCATAGCATAATGTGTCCAAGGCAAGATGGGCATACACATTACTTAAAACAATGTGTAGATGGTTCTTGGAACAATTGTGGTGGGCTATCATTATGGTCTAATTGCATCCATGAAAGTGAAGATCAAGCATTCAGGAATGCAATTGTCAAGAAGCAGAACTATCAGTATCAGACATATTAGCTAAATGATGGGAAAGAAAGCAGGAAGATTAAATTTGTGACTTCACAGGTAAATTGTTGAATATTGACAAATTAATATTCATGTACACATTTTTTTATGTGGTTTATTGACATCTTAATATTCATGTACCAAGTGCGAGTATGTGATTTTATTCTAGAGTTTTGTGGAATGATCCAACAGTACATTCAACATGTTGATATGGCACGGTGGCAAGATGAGCAATTAGAATATGCCAGGACACCTTCCCTCTCGAAACAATACTATCAGTGGTTTACTTTGTGGAAAATTATACCCTACAACCACAAAATGAAATTCAAAGTCAATACTATCACTCAGAGCAGGTGAGCACAATGGTGCATATCACGTATCAACATGGGCAAGATAGCAATGAAGAGAAATCTGTGATACTAAAAGAAAGTCACTTCTATATAAGTGACGACAATACCCATGACATCCATTACATGCAACATTGCTTTAAATTATTCTATGATCACGTGATAGCTATGGATATACCATTTTATCGTCGTTTCATTTGGTCAGATGGTTGTGCTGGACAGTTCAAGAATGCATGTGTATTTGAATGTTTGTGTTTGTTGCACATAAAATACAAGGTGCCACATGTATGGAACTACTTTGAAACTGGTCATGGAAAAGGAGAGCATGATGGTGCTGCTGCATGCATTAAAACTTCCCTTCGAAGGGAAGAGATGAATTTTATTGGTGCTCACCTTCGAGACGCTGCATCTATAGTCCAATGGTGTGCATATTTCATGGGATAACAAGCAACAAGGAAACACTTAGTGCAAAGAATATTCTAGAAGGTGACAAATGTGGACCAATCATAAACACATCGGGTGAACACAGTACATGGAACTCGACAGTTTCATTCAATTAGAAGCTCAAACAACTTGGCCCTACAAATTTGGACAAGATTGAAGGCTTGCTTTTGCAGTTCTTGTATGATCGGTGAATGGGATGATTGTGAGGATACGAATACAGTTGATACATGGGATCAAGTGACACTTGGCACCAATTTCAACAAGGTTAATGAAATAAACCATTTGGAAGATGATCAGTCAAATATTTCTACAGACTATGATCACATATCGGATCTCATACAAACAGGTACATGAGTAGTACCTAAATAAGAAAATGCATTTATGTATTGTTTACTCGACCTATGTAGAATTTAATTTATGTAGAAATTAGAAATGCTAGACATTATTTACAAAATTTATTGTTAACTCGACCTATTTCCTTTCACAGGTCAGATATAAGCAGTGGTTTCCCCAAAAAGTAATGAATGGGGTTCTAACTATTGGTTGGCATGTTGCTTAGAGGGGAAACAAACCATTATAGAACCTGTTACAAATCATGAAAATATTGAATTCCCAAATGGCTTGATGGTTATAAAAGGGGAGTACTGAAGACTTGTAGCACAACCAAAAAGGAAGGGTGGGTATGTATATCTGGATTATATACCAGGAGCTATTGTATACCACTTCACCAACCTAGTAGTTGGTATAAACATCAAGCTACGTACACTTGGTCACAAAAATAGGTCACATGTACGATACTTTCTACCTCATATAGAGCACAAAATATTGATGGACACCATCGGCACTAGAGACGATCCAGATGGCCTACTTGTATGAGTGCATTGTCAGGTGCATTATTTAACCTTTAAAGTGAATTATGAAGCACAATTTCAATTATTTAGCCTTACTTTATTCCCAATGTAATAAACCTGTGATTGACAGATACCATTCATCGACATAATATTATTTAGAGGATACTGGACATTATAAACATGATCATACAACCTCGGGTGAGTTATCTATAAATCATGTTTGCACATTTTCATTGGGTTCTCTTTTCTTTATTATGATGTTACTAATGTCTAGGCTTTAGTGTTCCTAGGATAAAAATACCATCTATGGCACATTGGAGGCACCAAGAATGGTGTCTTTAGACACCACCAAATAGAGTTCAGAAAATAACAAGCTCTCGAGTTGTTGAAATTTACATTTCTTGATGTTTTTAGTTTAATATACACTTAACTAAATTGCCATGTACAAATCGGAAACCAACTATTCTTACATGATCACCAATAATTGCATGCACCAACTAGGCTTTCATGAACACCAATTTGCATGCACCAACTAGGGTCGACAAGGTATAAGATGGAACTAGGGTTTAGTCAGCAATTTGCAAGTTAAGAGAGGGAACTAGAAACACATGATCACCAATACTTGCATGCACCAACTATTCTTTCATGAACACCAATTTGCGAGCAAAAACTAGGGTTTAAAAGGTATGATATGGAACTGGGGTTTAGTGAGCAACTTGCAAGTTAAGACAGGGCACTAGAAACACATGATCACCAATACTTGCATGCACCAACTAGGCTTTCATGAACACCAATTTGCATGCTCCAACTAGGGTTGACAGGGTATGAGATGGAGCTAGGGTTTAGTAAGAAATTTGCAAGTTAAGAGAGGGAACTATAAACACATGTTCACCAATACTTGCATGCACCAACTATGCTTTCATGAACACCAATTTTCATGCACCAACTAGGGTTGACAAGGTATGAGATGGAACTAGGGTTTAGTGAACAATTTGCAAGTTAAGACAAGGAACTAGAAACACATGATCACCAATACTTGCATGCACCATCTAGGTTTTCATGAACACCAATTTTCATGGTCCAACTAGGGTTGACAAGGTATGAGATGGCACTAGGGTTTAGTGAGCAATTTGCAAGTTAAGAGAGGGAACTAGAAACACATGATCACCAATACTTGCATGCACCAACTAGGATTTCATGAACACCAATTTGCATGTTCCAACTAGGGTTGACAAGGTATGAGATGGAAATAGGGTTTAGTGAGAAATTTGCAATTTAGGAGAGGGAACTAGAAACACATGGTCATGTACAAATCGGAAACCAACTAGGCTTTCATGAACGCCACTTCACATGCTATCACCAGGGTTGACAAATAATGAGATGGAACTAGGGTTTACTTCAACCAATTTAGGGTTTGTAGGGTATGATGTATGTTAGTATGGTGTGATGTTAGTATCATAGGGTATTGTAGGCTATGATATGGTATATATTACACATGCATGCATGACTTAGTGTTATTGGATATTCTTAGTATGTTATATGTTATGGTATGTTATTGTATGTTAGTATGGTAAATGTATGATATGTTATGTATGATGTATATTATTGTATGATGTTATTGTATGTTAGTATGGTAAATGTATGGTATGTTATTGTGTTGTGTTATTTTATATAAATTTAATTACATTTCCATGTACAAATCGGAAACCAACTAGGATTACATGATTACCAATACTTGCATGCACCAACTAGGCTTTCATGAACACCAATTTGCATGCACCAACTAGGGTTCACAAGGTATGAGATGGAACTAGGGTTTAGTGAGCAATCATGCAAGTTAGGAGAGGGAAATAGAAATGCATGATCACCAATACTTGCATGCACCAACTAGGCTTTCATGAACACCAATTTGCATGCTCCAACTAGAGTTTACAAGGTATGAGATGGAACTAGGGTTTGGTGAGCAATCATGCAAGTTAGGAGAGGGAACTAGAAACAAATGATCACTAATAATTGCATGCACCAACTAGGATTTAATGAACACCAATTTGCATGCACCAACTAGGGTTGACAAGGTATGAGACAGAACTAGGGTTTTGTGAGCAATTTGCAAGTTAAGAGAGGGAACTAGAAACACATGATCACTAATACTTGCATGCACCAACTAGGCTTTCATGAACACCAATTTGCATGCTCCAACTAGGGTTGAGGGAACTAGGGCTTAGTGAGCAATTTGCAAGTTAGGAGAGGGAACTAGAAACACATGGCCATGTACAAATTGGAAACCAACTAGGCTTTCATGAACACCACTTCGCATGCTATCACTAGGGTTGACAAATAGTGAGATGGAACTAGGGTTTACTTCAACCAATTGAGGGTTTGTAGGGTATGATGTATGTTAGTATGGTATGATGTTAGTATCATAACGTATTGTAGGCTATGATATGGTATATATTACACATGCATGCATGAATTAGTGTTATGGTATGTTATTGTATGTTAGTACGGTAAATGTATGATATGTTATGTATGATGTATGGTATTGTATGATGTTATTGTATGTTAGTATGGTAAATGTATGGTATGTTATTGTATGATGTTATGTTATATACATTTAATTACATTTCCATGTACAAATCGGAAACCAACTAGGCTTACATGATCACCAATACTTGCATGCACCAACTAGGCTTTCATGAACACCAATTTGCATGCAACAACTAGGGTTGACAAGGTATGAGATGGAACTATGGTTTAGTGAGCAATCATGCAAGTTAGAATAGGGAAATAGAAACACATGATCACCAATACTTGCATCCACCAACTAGGCTTTCATGAACACCAATTTGCATGCTCCAACTAGGGTTCACAAGGTATGAGATGGAACTAAGATTTGCTGAGCAAACATGCAAGTTAGGAGAGGGAACTAGAAACACATGTCCATGTACAAATCGAAAACCATCTAGGCTTTCATGAACACCACTTTGAATGCTATCACTCGGGTTGACAAATAATGAGATGGAACTAGGGTTTACTTCAACCAATTTAGGGTTTGTAGGGTATGATGTATGTTAGTATGGTATGATGTTAGTATCATAGGGTATTGTAGGGTATGATATGGTATATATTATAGATGCATGCATGAATTAGTGTTATGGTACATATTGTTAGTATGTTATGTTATGGTATGTTATTGTATGTTAGTATGGTATGATGTTAGTGTCATAGGGTAATGTAGGGTATGTTATTGTGTGTTAGTATGGTATGATGTTAGTATCATAGGGTATTGTAGGGTATGATATGGTATATTACACATGCATGCATGACTTAGTATTACGATGTTAGTGTATGGTATATTACAATGGTATGGTATGTTAGTATGGTATGATGTTAGTGTCATAGGGTATTGTAGGGTATGTTATTGTATGCTAGAATTGTATGATGTTAGTATCATAGGGTATTGTAGGGTATGTTATTGTATGCTAGAATTGTATGATGTTAGTATCATAGGGTATTGTAGGGTATGATATGGCATATATTACAAATCCATGCATGACATAGTGTTATGATTGTTAGTGTATGTAATTTAGTTAGTGTATGGTATGGTTATGATGTTAAAAAGTTGAGGATAGCCATAATGTTAAAAAGTTGATGAGTCGTAAATTTTTCCTTTAATATTGGAAATTCTTAATTTAGCACACATGTGAACCACACATATCATTATATAACATAGTTGAACCGCACATATCATGTTCCAAGATCAAGTCAACCATATATGTATAAATTTGAACCTTGCTTTATATTATATATGTATAGAAATAATGTTAAAAAAATTGTCATGCCACATGGCCATAATACAAAATAGTGGACCAAAAAGTACATCTATGTGTACATATGAACAAAACGTTACATCTATGTATGCCCCCTATACATTTATTCTAGTTATCCCCCCTTTGGCTGCCACTGCCAATGTCTTCGGAGAAGTCTAGCTTTCTTTTATGACTCCTCACTAGTGATCCCCATTGTTGAATAAGAGGGATATGTCTCATCAGTAGAGACTACAGAAAAACCAAATTTTGTAATTTAATTTACCAACCTTTAAAAATTATATGGACATTTTTTCAAATTTCAAAACCAAAATAACATTTTTACTTACTGTACATGAGTAAGTAATGGTGGGTCCTGGTGCCTCACTAACATCGACCCTGATTGGGTGCTCTTCAAGCACCACTTACTCATTATCAAGCTACATAAAAAATATATATGCCAATCTCAACAAATATACATGTACCTTTGGGGGGGAAGAGGCAGGTCACCAATTTGGGTCTCTTCAAGCACCAAATCAGAGAAAGCGATACACAAACATACAATGAAAGTGATACATAGACATACCTACTTGCTCGTCAAAGGCGGGCCACCGATTTGGTGCTCTTCGTGCACCGGTGCCTCACTAGGGGCCTGTATAAAGTAACATATATGTCAATTTCAAATAAAATAGTGAATTGGAGACATAGATACTACATGGACGAAAAATGATGTTCCCAAAGATAGAAAAACATACATACCTGGCTGGGGGGAAGAGGTGGGTTGACAACAACCTCGCTTTGGTGCTCTTCAAGCACCACTGTCACAATAGGTTCCTGCATAACATAACATATGTCAAAACAATACAAGTAAAATGATTTTTCCAAAGAAAGTGACACATAATTAAAAGCATATAATTAAAAGCATATGTATGATAATACATGTGTCTAGGAATCTACCTCTGCATGAGAGGGAATAAGCTGAGATACAATATACTCATCCTGATCACCCTACATAAAACATGTTGTATCAAAATTCGGATGTATTGAATGTTACAATCTATACTATAAATATGTAAATAAAGTTGAGAAATTAACAAGTATAGTTATTACCCCTATTGGTGAAGAACCAAACCCATATGCAATATCGATAGCCACATCATTGTTCTCAACATTGTTCAGTGGACTATGCAACTATGGTGTGCCATGGGACACCAGCTGTATATTTGTTCACATAATTTGTTAGATAATTAAATAGAAATAAATTGTGAAACAATTGAAAATTTTGATATGAAACAAAATATAATATGAAAATAATGAGTTTTACTTAGAAAGTGAAGTAATTCATCGTCTCGGAAGTCTGAAGCAGGGCCATAGCATATGCCTCCCCACAATGTGCAAGGGTGTGGAGTAACACAATGCTCTAAATGCTCTGCATCTCCCGTGTGATATGTACATGGGCCCGCCATAGAATTTCCAGCCCCTTGGTCTACATTTCCTTAGACATCAGCCCCATGCTAAAGCAATGTATCCACCAAGTCAAATAATGCCTCCTGTGTAATCTCAATCATAGGACATACAGGAGGATATAACCCAGGGGGTTTTGGTGTGCGTGGAGGGCATGGCACATGGTTAGGATCCATCTTGGCACCTTCCCTATCTTGGGGAATCCCATGACCAACACCCTAGAAGCCTAAGAGATTTAAGTAGTTAACATGTTTCCCTCGGATGAAATCTACATACAACTTCCTAAGGAAATAAAATGGGATGTCCCTATTCCCATGAGGGTCTTCATCGAAGACCATATACTAGCGATCCATCCAATTGGCCTTTATATTTGGTTCAATGAACCAATCTATGGAAATGTGTGGTCGACTGGTGGGTGGAACCAATCCGGTGCTAGGGTCCCGAAATAATGAAAATAATTGGTCTTTTGTAATTTTAAGGGCTTTGATGTCTTTATAGCTCAATCCATAGGAGTAGTATTGCCTCCTAGATTCTTTGTATGAGGTAATGTTGTACAAAGCTCCTTGGGCTTCGGAAATTGTGTTTGTTATTGTGTCCAATGTATCAGCTAAAGAATATCTCAAATTATCCCCCCCTCTAATATATTATTTAAGGCGCCTCAATGACTCCAAACACGCAATAATCTATGAGTTTTGATCTTGTTCCCCCTCCGGGTTTGGGTTTGGGTTAAGTTGTGAGTTAGCTTGTTGTGGGTTAGGTTGTGGGTTAGGTTTTGGGTTATTATAAGGTGGGTTTTCCACATTGTCTTGTTCATTTATGTTTTCAGTTAAGATTTAAACAAAAAAATACAAGTTATTTTACTTAATCATTCTTTGATTTCATTCATTTTTTTTATTAAATTTGTTTAAAATAATTATAAAAACTATGAAATTATGGAAAACAATAAAGAATTGAAGACTAACTAAAATGGATAAGAGCATTTACCTACCATTGGAGCCAATCCACCTCCAACTCGACCTCGAACTCAACCTCCAAAAGCTAAAACGCAAATCACCTCTGCACTATTTCACCCACATGGTTTTTCGTTGTCTCGATATTGTGCAAATGATATTTGAAGGGCCTACGGTCTCTGTTTTATTTCTTTTTTTACTTTTCAATATCGCATATGCGATATATCGCACTTGCGATATATATCGCATATGCAATATATCACATATGTGATATTGTAAATGTGAAATATCACATATGCCCTATCCTTCTTCCTACCTAAATAATTAAATAAAAGAAGTAAAATTTAGTAGTCTATAAGTCACTTTAGTGGATTGTAAGTCAGTTTATGTAGTCTATAACATATTTTTGGTAATGTGAAGCATGCAACTAGAATGGTTATTTTTCTCATTATGTTGGTGTAAACATATTGTTATTGTTCTAAGCATTTACAAACATGGTTTTGGAGCCATAGTAAAGGCCATCCAAACCAATTGAAGGATTACTTTAGTGTGGGAATACAAACAAGAGATGCCTAAAATAATTTTATCCAACAAGCATGAACTTGAATAAAGATGAGAAGGAGGTTACTAAAATTTCAGTGAAAATTTATGAGAGACAGGTAACGGCAAATGAACTTGACAAAAATTTATAGGAGGAAATAAGAAAACTAAGTAGTCATATTGTTGATGACAATTAGAGGATGCAATATATTTAGAGCAAAGATTTGTGGAGGCTTCAATCGTTGTTGATTCCAAGCTAGCATGAAATTATAATTATTTCCTTAAGCAACTTACTTAAATTACTAGAGATTTCCATTAAAAGTGGTGTTAACAACACAAATAGAATAGGGATATTTTAGTGACACTCCACACCTTGAAGGTTTTGTGAGGCTATGGGAGTCCTTTTTATGTAATGGATGAAGGAAAACCCTCTCCGCTTTCATTAGCATGTCATTGAAGTAGTCACATGTGCAGATAAATACAAGTGGCGTGATAGAAAAAATAATATTTGAAACATGAACTTGGGCCTTTCGTGTTGGCCATTTATCGTAGGTTATGCTTCTTGTAATAATAGAAGATCGAGAATATTTAGGTGATGCTACGCAACTTAAACCTTTTGCAAGGCTATGTGACTCCTTTTTAAATGATCAATGAAGGATTACTCAGTCCAATTTTGGCATTTTCTTGGTGTAGTCACACGCATATCCAAATAGATATTGTGTGATAGAAAAATAAATAAATGAAACTTGAACTAGGATTTTTGTTTGGTTGTTTCTCCTTTGTTAAAAAACCTATGTGATAATACATGTAGAAAGTTACAAATGTCAACAGTTTGTCAAGAAATGGGTTTCCCGTCGAGGAGGAATTGGCAACAAATGCAATACATAAGCTTCTTGTGTGGTTTGGTATTGAGGTGGTTTTGTAAATGTTGAATATCACATATGGGATATATGGCATATGCGATATTTAACATTTACAAAACGCATATGCGATATATCACATATGCATTTTGTAAATGTTAAATATCACATATGTGATATATTGCATATGCGTTTTGTAAATGTTAAATATCGCATATGCGATATTTAACATTTAGAAAACGTATATCCGATATATCACATACGCGATACTTTTTTACGAACCTTAGCCTTATGTTTGGGCTCAGGTTATTCCGAACGTACCATCAATAATGCATATGCGTTCTTGATTTGCACTTTGGAAGTGCGTTTCTGATTTCTTAAGTGGCACTAAAAAGTGGAACCAACTTCATGCGAGCACCCTAATATGAATAATTAAAGTACATTTCCATAACTTTAATTCTCTCTCTGTGAGGATAGGATAATTTAGAACATGATATATTAGCTTATTCTTAGGTTTATAATAACAATTGACAAGTCAGGAACAGTAAGACAAGAGGTAAGAACCTGCGCATCACTTGTGAGGTTTTTGCTTATCAATTATATGAATTTAGGCACTTGCATTTCATATTTAAAAATAAAATTACATAAACGGTGGACAGATTCGTAACTGGTAAAGATTTAAACAAATTAATCTATGGTAGCCGTATCGTTAACCGAACAGATTCCCCACACCAAACAATGGACAATCTAATTGGGATTATTTATCGAGGATAATTCCTAGTGTCGGTACCTGAAAATTTTTCCAAGAACAAATACCTTCATGATAAACCTATTCAACATATCTTCAATATATGTTTCATGTGATCATTTTAATTCAAGGAAACTGATCAAACCCCTAGTTTACGAAATCGATACACAATGTAGTCATCAAGCCATTAAAATATGGCAGAGAGGGCCCCCTAAATGTAGTCTCATTCTAGGAGTCCAACATATTTGACAATTCATCGATTTGACCTTAGGTTGTTGATTTATGTCGAGTTGAAAGTCACCTCAAAATGTGGTTCACAGACACTTGGTGACTTTCAGTCGGGGAGAGAAAAATCAAACCGAGAAGCATAATTGCATGGCATTGGTTCTTGAAAGTGTCTATGGGAAATGTCGATATGGGAACACTACAAATAGTCACACGGTGGATTTTTTTTGCAGAGTTGACTCATTAATGCAAGATTTGCATTCAAGGAAACTAAGAAAAAACCTAGTTTATGAAATCAATGAACAGTGTAGTCATTGGGATATGAAAATATAGTGGAGAGGGAATCCTATATGTAGTTTCATGGGAGGAGACCAATAGAGTCGACGGTTCATTGATCCAACCCCCGGTTGCTGATTTATGTCGAGTTGAAAGTCTCCTCAAAATGTGGTGTAGGGACTCACTTGGTGACTTTCAATTCGGGAGCGAAAATCTAAATAAAGGATCATATTCATTGGCTCCTACAAGAATGTATGGGAAAACATTCAATAGTATCACGGTGGAATTTTTTGCAAATTTCACCCACCAATACAAGAGTTGAATTCAAAGAAACTCAACAAAACCCTAGTTTATGAAATCAATGCACAATGTAGCCATTGACCCATGAAAACATAGTGGAGAGGGCACCTTAGATGTAGTCGCATTCCAGGAGATAAACGGAGTTGATAGTTTATTGATCTGACCTCTAGTTGTCTATATATTTTGAGTTTAAAGTTGCCTCAAAATGTGGTTCAAGGACACTTATTGACTTTCGGTCCGGGAGCGAAAAACTAAACGGAATAACGTAATTGCATGCCCTTGGATCCTGTAAGTGTGTATGGGTAACACTATCAATAGTCGCATAGTGTATTTTTTTCATATTTGACCCACCAATGCAAGAGTTGCATTCAAGGAAATTGAGAAAAACCCTAGTTTATGAAATCAATACATAGTTCAGTCATCAAGCCATGCAAACATGATGGAGAGGGCCCCCTAGATGTAGTCACATTTCAGGAGACCAATGGAGTCAACGGTTCATTGATTCAACCTATGATTTCTGATTTACGTCGAGTTGAAAGTCTCCTAAAAATGTGGTGACTTTCGGTCTGGTATCGAAAAAACAAATGGGGCATCATAATTGCATGTATTTGGCTCTTGCAAGTGTGTATGGGAAAGGCCGATATGGGAACACTACCAATATTCACACGGTGGATTTTTTTGTAGAGTTGAACCACCAATGCAAGAATTTCAAGATTTCATTCACCAATGTAATTAAATGTGCATTAATGTAATAAAAATCATTAAAATTAAATTGCAACAAATCGAGAGCATGTTATTTTCTGAATTCTATTTAGTGGTGTCTAAAGACATAGGTAGTTCTTGGTGCCTCCAAGGTTCCATAGATATTGTTTGTATCCTAGGAACACAAAAGGCTAAACATTAGTAATCTCATAAAAAAATAAACAGAAACCAATGAAATTGTGCAAACATTATTTATAGATAACTCAATTGAGGATGTAGGATTGTGTTTATACTGTCTGTTATCCTATGAATAGTAGGATTTTTGTGAATGGTATTCATCAATCACAGGTTAGTAAATTGGGAATAAACTAAAGGCTAACTCATTGAAATTGTTCTTCAACACACACTTTAAATTTTAAATAATGCACCTAACAATCTAGCCACACTAGAAAATCTAGTAACACCTGATAATACACTCACTTGAGTAGTCCAAATGGATGATATATGCTGCTGATGGTGTCCATCAATCTCTCATTCTCTATATGAGGTAGCAAGTATCATACATGTGACCTATTTTTATTCGAAAGTGTGCACAGCTTGATATTTATCCCAGATACTAGGTTGGTGAAGTGGTATACAATAGATCCTAGTCTCTAATCATCATATACATATCCACTCTTCCTTTTCTATTTTGTTGCTAGTGTCAAGTACTCCCATTTTTAACCATCGAGCCAGTTTGGAATTCAATATTTTCATCATCTATAACATGTTTGAGAATGGTTTGTTTCCCCTCTAAGAAACATGCCACCCAATAGTCAAAAACTCATTCATTATTTTTTGGGGAAACCAATGCGTATATCTGACATGTGAAAGGAAATAGGTCAAGTTAACAATAAATTTATTATAAAATGTATTTCATGTAACATAAAAAAAATTTCCTTAAATGTAAAGGCTCATAGTGATTTAACTACTACAAATTTACTTTTTTGTAAATGCTTGTATGATCTCCTGATATGTGATCATGGTCTATAGAAATATATGTTTGGTCATCTTTGAAATTCTTTATTTCATCAACTCCCTTCAAATCAGTTCCAAGTGTCACTTGATCCCATGTATCAACCGTATCTATATACTCACAACCATCACATTCATCAATGCTACATGAATCACAAAATAAAGCCTTTAATCTTGTCCAAAATTGTAGGGTCGAGTTGTATAAGCTTCTAATTGAATCAAATTGTTGAGTACCATGCACTGTGTTCACTCGATGTGTGTTGGATCGGTTCACATTTTTCACCTCTTAGAATATTCTCCACACTAGGTGTTTCCTTGTTTCGTGTTATCCCATCACATATGCACACCATTTCCCTATATATGCAGCATCTCAAAGGAAAGCACCTGTAAAATTCATCTCTTCCCTTCTAAGGGATGTCTTTATGCATGCACAAGCACCATCATGCTCTCCTTTCTCATGACCAGTTTCAAAGTAGTTCCATATATGTAGCACCTTGTATTTTATGTGCAACAAACACAACCATTTAAATACACATGCATTCTTGAATTTTCTAGCACAACTATATGACCAAATCAAATGACAGTAAAATTGCATATCCATAGCTATCACATGATCATAGAACAATTTAAATCAATGTTGCATGTAATGGATGTCATGGGTTCAGTTGTCACTTATATAGAAGTGATTTTCTTTCAATATCACATGTTTCTCTTCATTTCTATTTGTCCCATGTTAATAAGTGTTATGGACCATTATGGTCACCTGCTCTAAGTGATAGTACTGACTTTGTATTTCATTTTTTGGTTGTAGGGTGTAATTTTCTGCAAAATCAACCACTGATAGTATTGTTCTGAGATGGAAGGTGTCTTGGCATATTCTAAATTTCTCATCTTGCCACTATGCCATATCAACATGTTGAATGTATTGTTGTATATCTCCACGAAACTCTAAAATAAATTCACATACTTGCACCTTGTGGGAGAAAAATAAACAATGTTATAAAACAACATAAAAATATTTACATGAATATTAATTTATGTTAATAAACAATGTTATAAAACAACATAAACAATATAGTCATTTAAATTAATATCAATCGTGTACATTGTCACCCGTGTAGTCACCAATTTAATCTTCTCGCTTTCTTTCCCATCATGTAGCTGATATGTACCATACTAATAGTTCTGCTTCTCAAGTCATCTATGTTTATAGTGTATTGGAACTAACATGAACATAGTTGAAAGTATAAGTCCTTATTTACATACCCTATGTGTTATCGTTTCCATGAAATTGTATCACATAAGTTTCAACATATGTGTATCTTTATAATATTGCATGGTTAAAGCTCAACAATGGATATTTTCCCCTCTCCCATAAAGATTAAAAAACTGGATATAACCCAATAAAAGGTAACTAAATGTTTTTAATTCCCTTGATTGAACTTTGTAGGAAGTGGAGCCAATTCATTGCAGCTTGTGAATGACCCAAATCCAAGCTATGCACATGATCATATGATGTTATTGGAAAGTAACATGAATTTTCTATTCTCATTTGGGTTCACACATCAATGATGTTTGTTTTGATAGGAAGGTAGGGAAGTCCATCCATTAAAGGGTTTCAATTTTGCATTTTCATGGAGTTTAATTTATTGAGATTATAGAAAAAATGAGCTCTCTATGGCTATCCTTGTATTTACATGATATAAAATTGATAGATTGGTAGGTTGGGTGTTAAACATTTGGAATTCTCATATATTCTAAGCATTTCCCTGATGATTGGACTATAATTATTTTACATTATTTGTTACATTGATTTCTTTAATATGTTTTCTTTTATGCATTTTTCTTTCCCCATTACTAATTCATTGGGTATTCCGCTATCCAATGCTACAAATTGATCAATCGATCGTCGATCCCAATGGGATCATTATTAGCATGATACTGTTATTTTATTTAACATCATGTTTGCTTATACTAAGATGTGTTAGGGATCATGTTTCTTACAACATGATAATATGATATATAAGGGGTATTAAAAATGGGTTGATAAAAATGGATAACTACAATATCTGGAGAAACTAGGGGTTTTCTTAATTGGAAAGGTATATTGGGAGGGGGGTTCAACATTACAATTTTATGAGGAATTCACCAATGTTTTGTGAAATTAGATATATTCTTTAGATAAAAAACTGAGCTCATAGGAATCTATGAACCAAGACAAAACTCACAAATAGATCTCACAAGCAGTTTACTTTGAATTGACACGAAACAATGCAAAAAATGGGTTTCAGTTGCATAGTGCTTTCATTAATAAAAAAAAAGTAAAAGGATAATTGTTACAATGCAATATAATGGAATTAATAGCGAGGAAATTTGACTCCATGAGAGGTAATTCAAATTCAGTAACTCACTCTGATTGCATGGCTAACTGAAAGTGTCTAAATCACTATTGGAGCTTAACTAGCTATATCTATTTGTCTAATTCAATCTCTCAATCGGTTATAATAATTTAAACTAGCCTAATTGATCTAGTAGGTGAGAAAGTGAGCCTTCCCACATGAATCCATGCAAATACTTGCACTAACTGAATTCAAGGACATCTAACTGAATGCAACTGAGTCATAACTATGATTGACTAGTCAGCAACTGCTGACAATTGAAGGAGGTTGGTGTCGGCCCTCCTAGTGGCTCCTAAATTGTAGGGATTGGTTTAGGAGGCACCTAAAATTATGCATGAAAGTGTAGTTAGTTCCATTTAGCCTCTATCAATGTTCCCCACACTATGGTGACTAGTGCATGTGGCCCCATTAGGCCAAGTGGACCCAATGGTATTGGTCGACCAAATAATGACTAAATGACAACTAAGTTAGGAAAAATTGACCAGTTTGGACAAGGGAGTATTATAATCCTAACACCCCCATTGAAACCTAACTAGTGCAACTACAAGCCCTAGTAACTGAGACCAAATTTCACCCGTTACGACTAAAATGCAAAAAGTAACTGCTTAATACAACCAAGGAAACGTGGAAAAACCTCATGGTAAAAATACCCCCCCTCAAACTAAGCAGGTAGAATCAGGATCAAGCTTGTTCTTTTGTGCATAGGTATCTTGGGGCCTTGGATGTCAGATTATCCATCCAAAATAAATGATTATGGATGGATTAATCTTCCTCTTTGGAATAAGAATAATATTCTTAGATAAATTAGAAATATAGACAGTCGCTAGATGAAAACGGGACCCATGTAGTGCAACTGAAATCAACTGATGAGAGAGAAAAGGTTCTTGAGAATTTGAACCATATGAGGAACACCCAAGAAATTGATATATTTCATCCTTGAACAAAAAACCATGTGAGGTAATATTAGCTCCAAGTTCTAGGATCAAGTATCCAGGTGAATGCAAAATGTCTCCATCTTCACTAGTTATGTGAGGAGATGAGCATGTGATCAAAGGTAGAGAAGCCCTGGGACTGTGGAGAGAGAATTATTGAGATACATCATATGATATAGATTCAAAATTAACCAATGATTCACAA
The DNA here is from genome assembly GCA_001517045.1 of Pseudotsuga menziesii. Lineage (NCBI taxonomy): Eukaryota > Viridiplantae > Streptophyta > Pinopsida > Pinales > Pinaceae > Pseudotsuga > Pseudotsuga menziesii. Next base: position 453,308 of record LPNX011056521.1, read on the forward strand.
AATAAAATATCATCAACCTCATAAAAGGAAACTAACATCAAATCCCCATCAGTAAGTTTGAAGAAGACTTGCGGTACTTTATTTGTCACACCAAAATTGATGAAACTAGCTACAAGCATGAATGGAGGATATTGGAAATTAAAATTAGAACCAAAAAATATGATATAAGATCCAAATAATATCATATGATTTCCAAATAGGTTCATATCAGATCCAAAATTTTGGTCCACGGAGATGGTAGATGCACAATTTTCTCCTTCTTCAAAATTCTAAATATTGGTGCATGCAATCCTACAGGAATTTGATAGAAGATTTAGATCAGTGAGAGTGAAATGATCACTCCTAAAATATTATAATATTTCCAAAATATATAAGGTATTACTTATATGCACACCAGTAGCAACATTAGAGGGAGAGAAATCAAATTCTTCTTCACTTTCTGAAGCAATCGCTGCAAATTTTGCATCGAATTTAAAAGAGAACCACTGGAGAATCTTTGCATAGAAGTGCAGCAGATTTTTTCTTCCATATCAAAGATTCAAATGTCTTCTTCTGGATCATCCATATGATAATATAAGATATCAGAGATCTCATAAACTTCCAGAGTAGCAGGAGAAGGAGGCACTTGTTGTAAAGGAAAGTATCCTATGGCTAGGGTTTAAGAGGCCATCAACATACTACAGTTGAAAGGTGGATGCAAATGATTCTGCAAGTAAATACAAGCAAGTTTTAGAGATTAGAATGGTTCATACATTATCCAAATGAAGATTGATCCAAGCAACCCTTCAATCCTATTCTTGCTCCTCTTTCTCCTCTTGCTCCAAGAGACCTGCAAAATGAATTATACGTTCCTCAAACCATTATGACCACATGTAAAACAATGATAATCAAATAAACATGAACTAATGATCTAATTAACATCATCATATGATCATAAACAGAGATTCAATCACACATTGAACAATAATTTGGGAAGAAGAAGGACATCACATCTTTATTAATCTTGAAAACAAGTACAAGTATACCTTCTCTTCAAGTTTGGCACCTCATGAAACATTGATCTAGTTCTGCTGCTTCTCTTCTCCAGGGAACTCAGCCTCCAAGCTCTGCAACACAAGTGGATAATTGCTAGGGCAAAGGTGTGGGAAAAAAGAGACCCAATTCCTCCAGCATAATGATGCAAAGATTCAAGTCTCCTCTCATGGACCTCCCTACCTCTATTTATATTCTTAAGGAAGAGTTAGGGGCGAAGACAAAGTAGTTACAACTGAAGGAGTTAGTTGCATAACTACCCAAAATACCCAAATTTCAAAAGACATGTTTTTTGACATTTTTAAGAGGTTTACGTGGGTTGCAAAAACAACAGTTGTGTACACGAGGAGTACACACGGGTTGCAATGCAGAAAATTCATGTATTTAAGCCATACGTGGCTATTATATATAGCAACTCGCATATGTATGCGGGTTGCCTTAAGGGAAAGTCGCATACACATCAAAAACTCATTTTTAGGGTATTTTTAGGCATTTTCAGACTTTGGTGTCTAATGGAAAGTTTTAGCTAACTGAAATATATTTCCAACGGTGCGGAGTTGATGTCAAATGGAGTTACATAACTCAAGATATGGGTCCTACAAGTTAGGTGTTTTTTAGTGACTTTTCATGAAGTGTCATCATGGAAGTGTTGACATGCGAAAAAAACATAGGAAAGTGGTCACAGGAAAAAATGTGTCATTTTGAGCTATAACAGATGCCCCCTAATGTATGAGGTTAGAGGGGAAGATGATATCCGAAATACATTATAAAGGAAATAGCTAAGTATGGAGAGATCAGAGAATCCAAGATCAAAAGACTCGAACAAAGGTACCTAAAAAAGAGATAAATGTAAAAAAAAAACGATCGCTAGGACATAAAAGTCCATATACAAAACATCGCCATAAAGATATAGGTGGATACAACATATGTATAACTGATGAAACTATTATGGTCGCTCAATATGAAAAAAGGCTCCATATCAAATATAAAGGAGTCATGGCTACAAATGAACAAGGTGGATCCATACTCAACAATCGATCATAGCCACAAAAATACAAGGTGGATCTATGTCTCAGCAAAATGTCATATAAAATGTAACAAGGTCTTGCGCAACTTGGGAAATAGCAAAATGACGATGCTACTGTCGGCCCAAGGTGTTCAATCCAAACCACCCAAAAGGTACAAATCCTAACCATGCGAATAAAGGAGTTGAAGTCGAACATGGAGGAAATCGTTTGATTACCGGTCAATAATGAGAACCGTTAACAAACGAGAGGGAAACCACTATTAATGAAAATGGTCCCCAAGGTACCTAGTACATTCTAACAAGTGTGATTACAAGGAATTAAAGCATGATTACAAGGACAGATGAATGGGTATATGTTGGACCCAAGTGCAACAAGCTAAAGCCAAGATTCAATCCTATGATCGAATTTGAGAAAGGAAATATGTTGCTACTTAGATCATAAGCCGATGATGAAGGAGAGATGATTTGGATGACAAAAACCACCTCATATATGTTCTAGAATGATGAAAGTGAGACTCTTCATGTAAAGGTTGATTGATGGAAGCCTAGTTCAGGGAAATACAATGGAAAATTTTAGAACAATATTGGGTACCAAACCTTTACATTAAATAGTTTTTAAATGGGCCATTCTAAAATTGTGCCAACCTTCTACTAGTATAGGAACTCAACACCAACAATGTACTAGTTACCATATCAAATTATAATTCAATTTCTTAATCATAGTAATATATACAATATTGATGTCATTACATAAACTTAATCAACTTACCTTCTAATACAAACTATAGATAATATTAATAGAAATTATGTAAGGATTCAAAGTCTAAGAATTTCATCATTTTGAAAGAATCAAAGTCTAAGACTATCATCAATTTGATTTGTCGCGGAGGATTAGAAATGTGTAATCTAGGTGTTAACAGAGTCCCTCTCCCCTCATGTTCTAAAGGGTGCTAGCTCAATGGAAGAGCACCTGCATTATAAGCAGGACGATGGTGGTTTGATTCCTCCGTGCCCTAACATAAATTAATAGATGATATACAATCTTAATGATAATATAAATATTGTAAGATATCTATATTT
>LPNX011056521.1:456746-537493 GCA_001517045.1 Pseudotsuga menziesii
CATTAGAAGGATAAAACTTAGACTTTAAATCCATAACATATTTTTTCATTTTGATTATAAGTGGTGCCAATTTCCAAAAATAAAACAACATACATAACAAAGACAAAAATAATTACTATGACAATGTTTATAATTGTTGTAGTAACAAATACAATGTTGATATTATGTCATAAAATAATTTAATCAACTTAACATCTAATACAACCTATAAATAATATTAATATAAATTATGTAGGATTCAAAGGCTATGACTTTCCTCATTTTGAAGGAACTCAATCTAGCAAAAGTTCTAAATTTTAGATCTAACCCATCTAGTTGTAATTGAGATGTAATATTTCGTTTTGAATAGTTGAATACTAAAGTTTTCCTTGAAATAAATAAAAAATATTAATTGAGAAAGTAGTTCATTGGATGAATTATTCCAAATTTAATGGAATAGTTCTTTGAGTTGATTCTTCTAGATTTAATAGAATACGTATTTAGAGATTTCCAAAAAAAATCAATGTGGATGAAGTCCTTGTAATAGAATATTTCCAAATTTAATGAAATATGTGTTGAACACTTGAAGAATCCATTGAGTAGGAGACATTAAGGTATTCCCACTATCCAATAGCAAGGGAAATTGCCACTGATGACTATAATCCCCAAGGTACTGTCATAAAACTCTAAATCTCATCCCCAGAGCAAGATGTGTTGCAGTCGATAGGAAGAGATCCGTTGGAAGGAAGGAATTAAGGCATCCTTCGTCATCCAACACGAGGTAATTCAAAGACTAATTCAATCTGGAATTGGTATGGAATTTCATGACAAGGACCACCAAAGACACGATGTAATGAACTGATACCAGGGAATGGCTAACACAAAAGGTCAAGGAAACTGCAGAATGGCCGACAAAGGTTTAATCCTTGAACAGTGAGCACGCCACAAAAGTGACTTAGGAATATTTTGACACAAAAGGACCAATGAAACAAATCTGCAATGTAGGAGACATTGACAGATTCCCCATATAATTGGAAAAGAAACCAACTAGAGGAGTAAAAACTCTAAATCGGGATAAGATCCAAAAACTAGGACCCAACTGTTGATAGACTCAAAACCAGTGCTTTGTTCAAGGAAACAAGACTTGCTGCCATGATGTAAAAAACATGTGAATGAACTTCCCTTCCCCTCTTTCTTATAAAGGCTTAAGAAGTCCACGAAACTAAACTCAGGACCATCTTCATTTTTGGTAAGCTCAAAGAAAAGACAGAAGAATGCTTAATAAAGCACTGATTCGTGGATTTTATGAGCCCGAACTAGAACATGCTCGATGGTGTTTTCATAGTTTAGAGAGTGTGAAAACTTGAAAGAAGACTCTAGGGGGGTGCTTTTTCATACAATTTAGTCTCCTGAGGCTGAAAAAGTATAAAACATACGAAGAAAAACTCTCTTAACTTCTGAAGAAGAAAAGGCGCACCTTTTTCGTACTTAGTCGAAGGTCTGAAAAAGGTTAAATTACCACCTACCCAACGCTCCTTCAAAAGCAGCATATAGCCTGAGTTTTATGAGTGTGAAGGAAGGCAAGATCACTCGAAAAGATCCATTTGATTACGAGAAAGGGGGCTTACAACAATAAACTCGATGCTTTGTTATTTAAGGTTTAATGAGCATGACAAAGACATAAAGTACACTCAGAATCTTTTTCATGTTTTGGTCCAGAGCACGAAAAAGAGAAAAATAAGCTCATACCAGGGGTTCCTTCCATAAGTTTAGTACCTCAGGTCTAGAAAAGTGATAAACCTATGCCTGAGAATACTCTTCTCAATTCTGAAGAAAAGAGAGTGTTCCTTTCTCATATTATTCCACATGGTATGAGAAACTGATAACCTACCACCAATGTCAATGCCCATTCACATATTCTTAACGATCCTGAACGGACAAGTTTACTCAGCAGTCAAGTCTATTTTGAGGAGTCAGACCTGGGCCTAAAGAAACTCAATATCTTTCCCATGAATTTTTAATGAGTCAAGAAAATTCAAATCGTGGCGTCCTTACTGTTTTTAACGAGCTCGAAGGAGAGCATAAAGAATGATATAAATGCAAGGAGACTAGTGTCATAGGCAACCAAAACTAGTTCCAAGCGCAAGGAACAGACCTATGCATAATGCAAGGAAAGTGAGCAAGATAAGGACACTCGGGGAACGTCTACTATGGGTAAAAGGTGTCAAGTTGCAAAAGAAAAATGATACAAGGCTTAGCAACGATAAGAACAAAGATGAGGGCTTATACAATGAGCTAAAAGTGCGAAAGCCAACATCAAGCTCATAAGCGCGAGCAGGGCACATGCAAATGCAATTACGACTTGAAGAACAAGGCGAGGTCAGTAAATAGTTGTGAATCCATCTACAAATCTCGTCTCCAAGAAAAGACAGCATCAGGATCATATTCAAAAGAAAAGATCTGATGCAGGTCACTTTAGCAGAAACACATGCGACTTTGCTATCTTCTACAAAAGGGAAAGTCAAGGCAGAATCGACCGAAGAAGATTCTATAGCACCAAGTCTCGAGGGTTTATAATCAGTAAGATCAAGCTCAGAAGGAGAGAAAAAATCAACAAGGGATATATATTCTACAGGAACAAACTCAGTATCACAAGAGTTTAAAAATTCATAAGAAAAATCAAACTCATCAGGATCACTGACTTGTTGTTCAAACGAAGAGTCAAAAGACTCATTAAGACCAACATAAGAAGAAAGGTCAAGCTTACTAGGAAAATTAGGGTTAGACTTAGTCACAACTAAACCAACATCCAAACGAAGGTCAGACTGTATCAAAGACTCTAGGAAGACTTCATCCGAAGGAAGGAGATCATCTGAGATAGGACACATGTCTAAAATTTCAAATGGATTAATAGAGTGGAGATTAGGCCCCACAGTCTATATAGGATGAATCGCCTGGTCAACTGCTGGGACCAAGTCCCGAGAAGGTAAACAAGAAAACAAAGGCTGCTTCTCAGTAGCAATTGAACGTAAAGGACAAGAGGCCACATAGTTCAGCTGTGGCGGGGTAGTGTCTATAGAAACACTGGGAATCTATAAAGGAAAGACCTGGTCTCTAGTTGGGTCAGGAGAAGGATCAATAAAATCCAACTGATCGATAGTGACAATTTCTTCGCCATGATTAAAGTACATCACACAAAAAAATGTTGACACCACAGCTTGCATGGCATAGACATAATCACGTCCAAGGAGCATATTGAAGTCCAAGTGGTCTTCTATCACCATGAAGTCAACTAAGACGGTCTTCCCACCCAAAGTAACAAGTGTTTGAGTAAGAATTCCCAAGGCTATACAAGTTCTTCTATCAAAAACCAATAACTGACTAGCAGTTGACACAAGGCTGGGAGATCACATTCCTCACCAAGCATGAGAAGACAAGATACTAACTGAGGCTCCTTCATCAACAATACAATGAGCAATCGTGTATTGTTCAACTTTGACCTTTATCTGGAAAGGTTCATCAGAAGGAAGGTGCAACTCAACTAGGCTATCCCAATCAAAGGAAGCAATCCGAGAGCTTGGTGGGGGTTGATCTGAAGCAAGTTCAGTGCCCCCTTGTTCAAGAAGTTTTGAACTGGCAATGAAGAAAATGTGACTAGTAGACATTTCACTCTCCAAAGGAAGAGTGGGATTGATCGACACTGAACTTGATTCAACCGCTTCGTGAAAGTCAGTCTCTGAAGGGAGAGTCGGATTGACCAAATATGACATTGGTTTAATCACATCAGGATCACTCTCCAAAAGAAGAGTCGGATTGACCAAATATGAGATTGGTTCGACCACTTGATCAACCAAAGGTTGAGTAGGTTGTTGAGAAACTATAGCTTGTTCAGGAGAAGGAAATTCTTGATTCTTGGACCACACTCTTCGTACCTCTATGATAGCAGGGCACTGGTGAGTAAGATGATCTCCCTTGCATAGCTTACAAGGGAACTTAAGTTTGCACTTCGAAAAACTAGTTTTCTCAATGGTGTCAACATGACTAGTAGTGGCTGACTGTTTTCTCTCAACATGATATACAAAGGTTGAGATTTTTCCCCCAGCATGAACACCAGAAGCCGGGTGACTGGGTCCAACCTAACTAAGAGAGGCTGGTTGTTGAGAGACTTCAGGATGTTCAAAAATGGGATTACCATGAAACCAAACTCTTCGCACCTCCACGATAGAAGGGCATTTATAAGTAAGGTGGTCTCCCTCACAAAGATTACAAGGAAACTTGGGATTTTGTTTTGAATGGTTAGTCTTTTCAATAGTGTCAAGATGACTGGCAGTGGATGACAGATTGTCTTCAGCATGCACCACAGATGCTGAGAGACTACCCCCAGCATGACTTGTAGAGGCTAAGAGACTTCCCCAGCATGACTTGCAGAGGCTAAGAGACTGCCCCCAGCATGACTTGCAGAGTCTGAGAGACTACCCCCAGCATGACTTACAGAGGTTGAGAGACTAGGTCCAACATGACTTGCAGAGGTTGGACGGGCACCACCAACATGAACAATAGAGGCTGAGTGGTTAGGATCAACATGCTTTGCAGTAGTTGAGTATGTGCCCCCAGCATGAACCACAGAGGCTAGGTGGATGGATCCAACATGACTTGCAGAGGTTGGATGGGGAGGTTCAACTTGAACTTCAAAGGTTGAACAGGTGCCCTCAGCATGAACTACAGAGGCTGAGTGACTAGATTTGACATGACCTGGAAAGGTTGGAAGGATCCCACCAGCATGATCAACAGAGGCTAGATGGTGAAGATCAACTTGAATTGCAGAGGTTGAGTGCTTAGATCCAACATGACCTGCAGAGGTTGGATAGGTGCCCCCAGCATGAACTACAGAGGCTGGGTGGTAAGGTTCAACTTGAATTGCAGAGGTTGAATGAGTGCCCCCTTGCTTATGTGCCTTCTTCCTATTCCTCCTTCTTTTACTCCTTTTATACTATCAGTTACTAGTATCAGTACTTTCACTGCATGAGGTAGAAGGAGGAGGAGAATCAACTACAGGTGAAGGGGAAGCAGTGTTTTGATGCCCTTGATATAAGGAGCTTACTTGAGAACCATCAGGAGCATTCAGGATAGTTGGAGTGGAAAACAAACACACCGGTAGCCCTAGGGTGAATCTAGGTAGATTCAGGGTGGCCATCAAGGGAACACCAGCATTCCCCGTGAGAGGAATAGTACAAGGAGTTCCCAGCATGGGGATCTCTTGGTTGGTGTTCAAAGGGGTGCTAGCCATAGCTTCAAACAAGGAGACAAATTTTGAGGTCAACAAGAAACCAAAAGTACCAATCACACACCTAAAGGCAGACTAAGTACAGACAAACCACATAGCACTCACTAAAAATTCCTAAAGCCAAACAGACAAACATGTATAAGATACGCTTTCCAAAAGAAAGTTGAGAGATAGTTACTTGGTGTCCCTGTAGATGTTCTTAGGCACAATTAGAGGAATCACCCACTTCCCTCCCACGCCTTCTACCTGGGTTACCTTCCAAGCCCATCCAAGGTCAACCAGAAATAATCTTTCGGTGTACCTGTGTATGAACCCTATATGTCAAAGAGACTAAAGGATACCTTAACTATATTGACAGTCTAGGGGGATAGTCACAAGCCTGGTTCATACGCATGGGCAGGGTAGCAAAGCCCAAAACCCTGTCTAAGATAGAATCCCTAGATGCGCAAAAACCTTGTTCTATGCTTTGACAAGGAATCGAAGGGCTATCTTCTCAGTCCAAGTCTCCTCCCGGCCTCGTGTTTAACTCCCATTTGAGAGGAGCTTCCCAGATACAATCAACATACAAAAGGGTTTACCTAGTGATTGGCTAACTATGTCTGAAATTTAATACTTGTGGAGAGTTAAAACTCCCTACCCCACAAGTCTAGCCTGAGATAGTTGGTGTATGACCCTATAAAATAAAAGTTACTACTAATTTTTAAATTATATCGTTTATTTTAAGGGATTTTTTTTAGTCAGAGGGTAAATGGTGTGAAACTTATATGGTATTTTGACTCAAAGTTGAAACAAAATGACTAAACAAAAAGAACTGAAATGCAAAAAGAAAAAACTATTCTCTTTATTTTCAACTAGAAACTTGAAAGCCACAAAAGAACAAATTCTTTTTATTTTTATTTTTTCAAAAACAATGATATGCTATGCAATCTAGACTAAAAACCTAATCTACAAGAATATAAAGCAAACATTTTTTTTTGCCTTTTTATTTTATAAATGCAAAAGAGAAATCAACCTATCAATTAATGCAAGCAAGTACTGTAAGCAAAGCAAATAGACAACTACTCTACACCCCACAAACAAACCTTAGGTTTCCCTAAAATTGAATATCAACCTCTCTTGAAAGGAAGGCTCACAAAGGTAAACAAGTGAACTACTTTTGAATGAAGAGTCTGAGAAATAAGACTGACATAAACAAAGGTCAAGAAGTCCCAAGAATCAATCTAAACCTACAAACATAGGATGCTCAATACCTTGTCCAACAAGGTCAAGCCAAAGAAGGAGGTGGGGGAGAAAGCAGCAAAAACAAGTATATGTTATTTTTATTTTTCTTTTATAAATTCAAAAGAAAAACTACCTACAAACAAAAGTATACAAATAACAAGAACAAAGAAAAAGGAACTCTGCTATACAACCACCAAACAAACTCTAGAATGAACTAAAGTCAGTATAAACCCTACTTGGAAGGAAGGATTTCATAAAAAACAAGTCAACTATTTTGGCATGGTGAAATTAACCAATAGAAGAAGAAAGAAACCAACACCAACAAGCTTCTGAACTCAGACAAAGATCACTGACATAGGCTGACCAGAAACATACGCCAAAAATCATACCAAGCAAAGGAGGTGGGGGAAAGAGCAAAGAGAAAACCCTAATGCTATAAAAAGGATTACTAAATAGATAAAGAACAACCAAAAGGGATGGTACTAACTCCCTGGAGTCATGCACTTGCAGAGGACCCCAAAAGACCTTCGAAACAACCTTCAAAAAGAAGAAAAAACCACAAAAGAGGATAAAAACACTGTTTAAAGGGGCATACACGAGTTTCACTACTAACAGGTCGTGTGTCATACGTGGGTTGACAATACAGCAAGTTGCATGTATAAGCACACGCGGGTTGTACCATTGACAAGTCACGTATCATACATGGGTTGACAGTATAGAGAGTCGCGTGTACCGAACCAGACACGCAACTGTTCAACCTACAAGTCGTGTATGGGTGGAAAAGAATCCCAAAAAAGGTCAAAAACTTCCTTAAGAAGGTAGGGGAGGTGTTCTATCAAAATTATAAAGTGTTCCTAAGTGGAAAAAAGGACCTAAAACAATGCAAAAGACTGAAAGAAATAAAGAGAAACCCCAAACAGACAAGGCTCTCCCCAGTGGAGTCACCAGTTCTGTTGTAAAGGAAAGTATCCTATGGCTAGGGTTTAAGAGGCCATCAACGTACTGGGGTTGAAAGGTGGATGCAAATGGTTTTGCAAGTAAATACAAGCAAGTTTTAGATATTAGAATGGTTCATACATTAGCCAAATGAAGGTTGATCCAAGCATCCCTTCAATCCTCTTCTTGCTCCTCTTGCTCCTCTTGCTCCAAGAGACCTACAAAACGAATTATACCTTCCTCAAACCATTATGACCACATGTAAAACAATGATAATCAAATAAATATGAACTGATGATCTAATTAACATCATCATATGATCATAAACAGAGATTCAATCACACATTGAACAATAATTTGGGAAGAACAAGGACATCACATCTTTATTAATCTTGAAATCAAGTACAAGTATACCTTCTCTTCAAGTTTGGCACCTCACGAAACCTTGATCTGGTTCTACTGCTTCTCTTCTCCAAGGAACTTGGCCCCCAAGCTCTATAACACAAGTGGATGATTGCTAGGGAAAAGGTGTGGGCAAAGAGAGTCTCGATTCCTCCAGCATAATGATGCAAAGATTCAAGTCTCCTCTCATGGACCTCCCTACCTCTATTTATATTCTTAAGGAAGAGTTAGGGGCGAAGACAAAGTAGTTACAACTGAAGGAGTCAATTGCATAACTACCCAAACTACCCAAATTTTAGAAGACGTGTTTTTTGACATTTTTAAGAGTCGTACGCAGGTTGCAGAAACAATAGTCACATACACGAGGAGTACACGTGGGTTGCAATGTAGAAAGTCACGTATTTAAGGCGTATGCGACTATTATATGTAGAAACTCATGTACACATCAAAAACTCATTTTTATGGCTTTTTTGGGCATTTTCAGACTTTGGTGTCTTCTGGAAAGTTTTAGCTAATTGAAATATATTTCCAATGGTGTAGATATGAGGTCAAACAGAGTTACTAAACTCAAGATATGGGTCCTCCAAGTTAGGTGTTTTTTAGTGACTTTTCATGAAGTGTCGTCATGGAAGTGTCGACATGCGACAGAAACATAGGAAAGTGGTCACAGGCAGAGATGTGTCATTTTGAGCTATAACAACACTATAGGGAGACTTTCTTCAATTCGAATTGACTGTGTAGAATATTTTGCTTCTTCTTCATATTGAACAAATTCATCAGAGAGAATAGATGCCGAGACTTTTGAAAAAAGAAATATTGTCATGTTGGGTGTGATCACCAAATTTCTATAATGATCCTCATTTTTCTTTCCAAATTTTCTATCCAAATTTTTCTAGAGATCCTTTGGGTATTCAGTAGAAGCAATAAGGTAGCGCAATCTTGGAGAAAGGGCCAGGCATACTGTTCCAAATGCTCTATCACCATCATTCCACCAGTCATTCTCGTATTCGTAAGACTCTTTACCAAGTACAATAGACACCTCATAGAGATCTTTTCTCTTTGGAAATGAAATCATCTTCATCTTCTGTTTTGAATATCTTGTGGATGGAGTAAGAAGAGTAACTGATAATTTTGGATCCATCTGAAGGTGTACTTGCAATTACACAAAAAGAAAGTAAGGTCAAACATCTTGAAATTTTGGAGTTTGCATCACACCTGTCTTAGTCAATTAATCAAGCTTGATTAACAAGGTTGGTCTTCCAAGAATTTTATGCTAAACTCTCTGCTTCTGGTGCAGAGCTGGAATAGTTTGAGTTTTTTTGCTCAAATTGATTCATAGATCCAACATGAAATTTGTAGAAGAATAATTTCCTTGTCCTATAGAGCCTCTGATATCTTATAAAAATTGAGCTCATAGTAATCTATGAACTAAGACAAAAATCACAAATAGATCTCACAAGCAATTTACTCAGAATTGACATGAAAAAGTGAAAAAAATGGGTTGCAGCTGTATAATTATTTCATTAATAAAAAAGTAAATGGATAATTGTTACAATGCAATACACTGTCATTAATAGCCAGACAATTTGAATCCATGAGAGGTAATTCGAATTGAGTAACTCACTTTGATTGCATGGCTAACTAGAAGTGTTTGAATCACAATTAGAGCTTAACTAGCTATATCCAGTTGTCTAATTCAGTCTCTCAATCAGTTATATTCAATTATACTAGGCTAACTGATGTGGTAGGTGAGAAAGGGTTCCTTCCCACATGCATCCATGCAAATACTGGTGCTAACTGAACTGTAGTACATCTAACTTAATGTAACTAACACATAACTAGGATTGACTAGTCACCAACTGCCAACAACTGAAGGAGGTTGGTGTCATCACTCCCAGTGGCTCCTAAATTGTAGGGATTGGTCTAGGAGGAGCCTAAACTGATGCATGCAAGTGAAGCCAGATCTAGTTAGCCTCGTTCAGTGTTCCCCACACTCTAGTGACTAGTACATGTGGCTCCATTAAGCCAAGTGGACCCAGTGGTACTAGTGGACCAAATAATGACTAAATGACTCCTAAGTCAGGAAAAATTGACCAGTTTGGAAAAGGGAGGATTATAATACTAACACTTTAGTATTCTATGAATGGTCGTTATATGTAACAATTTTACTGAGTGAACCCACTATGCGCCATACTCCTAGATTTAATCAAATCTAAAAACAATTGGAATTTACTGGCTTCAACTTTTTTATCAAAATATTGTTTCATTATTTGAGAACAATCATTGAAGGATAGTGCATTTAGGAACCTTACCTTCCATGGAAGTCAATTTTATCTCATCCACTTGTATGTGTTTAGGATATCTCTTTCGTCTTGATGTGATATTTTTTGTTGTTTGAAATGTTGGAGTGACGTTTATAGCCACTATAGGATGGGGACTTCGATTAGGAGATTGAACCACCTAGCATGGTTGTTGCAGAGCCACATTTGCATCGTCAGGAACATAATGATTGAAATCTTCACAAAATTGTTCTCTTAATAATGCACCAAGATTTTCATCCCCCCCATAACTAGCTTCCATAAACATTGCATTATCCTCCTCAACCTTTATGTTAGGTATCTGTGTTTTTCCCCGAGGTGTTGAGGTGCAAGTATTTAATGCAAAGTGTGGTTTTCCATCCATTGAACTTGATACTGAAATGTGGGTTGTTAGAGAATGCATGGTATTGTCCACTATCAAATTCATCTCCTTTGAATCTTTCTCTTGGGTATCCAACATTTTATTTTCTATTGAATTGTTCTGCTTCACCTATTGAGAAGGAATAGGAAGTATTTTCTCATCGATTGAATGCCTACAATTTCTTGATTCTTTCCTCTTTTTTTTTTTTTTAGCTTCTTCCAGTGTAAGCACCTTCCTTGCTGATTTTTTGCCTCTATTACGTACATTCCCCATTCAAATCCACCCAAACTTGTACAATATCTATAGATTTGTGTAATAAATTATGAAATGATAGGTTGAACAGTTCTCTGTGCATGGGTTCAGAGGAATTTTTTCTTTTTCTATAGTAAAACTAGCCCATGACACACAACCCAACATTTTTTATAAAACAAATATTGCATATGCGATATAGCGCATGTCCATTTTAACGCATATGCATTATATCACACATGTGTTATGTATACAATGGTTTACACCTAACAAATGCTATGTAAAACATGATTATCATATCACATATGCGATGTAGTAAATATGACATAGGAGAAATTAACATTACATTGATTAAGCTAAAAGAGGGGGGGATTCGAAGGAGGGAGAAAGGTGTAGAGGGAATCATGGGAGGGAGGGATGGGTAGCGGAGAGATATGGGGGGAATGAAGTGAGAGAATTAGAAGGGGAAGGGAGGGATGCATAGGGGAGATATATGAAAGGGGGAATGAAGGGAGGATAAATATAAGTGGGAGGGAGGGATGGGGGGATAGGAGAGGGAGATATATAGAAGGGAGGGATGATTGGGGGAAGGAAATATATAGGATAATGAATGAAGGAAAAATTTATCATAATGGATGGAGGGACAAATGGGGGGTTTGTTAAAATGTGAGAGGGAGGAGAGAGAGGAGAGGGATGGATGGAGTGGTGGTATAGATAGAGGTATAGAGTGAGTGAGTGAGTGAGAGAGACTAATGGGTGGGTGGTTAAAGAGTGAGACAAGGGAGATTCAAAGAGAGACAGATATGGAGGGAGAGACAATGATGGATGGAGGGATGGTTAGAGGGTAGGAGAGTGGGATAATAACACTAAGAGAGGAGGGATTTAGGAAAAGGAAGGATGGTCAAGGATGGTTACAACAAGGGATAGAGATGACGGATTCTGTGTGTGTGTGTGTGTGTGTGTGTGTGAGAGAGAGAGAGAGAGAGAGAGAGAGAGAGAGAGAGAGAGAGAGAGATAGCTATTAAGGAATGTAAAGAAAGATGGAGAGATGAAATCTTGAACCACTAGATTGATTTAACATGTGACAGAGAGAGGAACACATGGTTAGAGAGGAAAGGGGTAGAGAGAGAGAGGGTTGATGGATGGTTTTAGAGCCAGAGGCATGGTGAAAGAGAGATAGTATCGATGGTTATATAGATATAGGAAAAGAGGGAAGGAATTTGGGGGAAGAGAGAATGGGATGGAGAGAGGTGGCAGGGGTAGAATGCGAGGGAGGGAGTGAGTGAGAGGATGGAACACATGGAGGTAGAAGGAGAGGGATGGAGGGAGGGGGGAATAGATAAAGGGTTTTAGTGGGAGGGAGGGCTAACAAACATTAGAGGAAATTTCAACTCAAAATGGGCCTTTTAACTTTTATTCAAATTCCATGTCATCATGTGTTAACCAATGAAATTGCTTTAAATTTGAAATGCCATATAGGTCTTAAACACTTTTTTAATATAAATTTGGGGATAGGTATCATAAAAAAAACTACTTTTTTTGTTTGTATTTTTGACATATCTCCTTGTGTTTTTACTCAAATTTAAATCGGGAGAGCTCATTGGATGTGGAATTAAATTCCGCATCCAACGAGTACCCACTCGGCATACTTCTGACAGACCCTGCTACCTCAAAAACAAGAAATACCTGAAAAAATGAAATGATGATGTCATCATTCCATTTTTTCAGGTATTTCTTGTTTTTGGGGTAGCGGGGTCCGTAAAAAGTATGCCGAGTGAATACTCGTTGTATGCGGAATTTAATTCCGCATCCAACAATCTCTCCCGATCGAAGTTTGAATAAAAACACAGGGAGATATGTCAAAAATACAAACACAAAAGTAGTTTTTTTCTTTTCTTCCTCCAAAATTAATAAATATTATTTTACTATTTTAACTATTATTTTATTAGTTCATTTTAGGAGGCCCATTTTGAGTTGAAATTTCCTCTAATGGGAAGGTTTTTAGAGGGAGGGAATGGGGAGAGAGAATATTGATGGATGCTTTTAGATGCAGAGGCATGGTGAAGGAGAGAAATATCAATGGTAGATAGAGAGGGATAGAGAGAGGGTGTGTGGATGTGTTTGTGAGACACAAAGGGGGGATTTAGGTAGAGAGGGGGAGAGAGGAAGAGATAGATGGAAAGGGGTGAGAGAGAGGGTTGAGGGATGGTTATAGATTCATAGGGATAGTGAAGGATAGAAATAGTGATGGTTAGATAGAGAGGGATAGAGAGTGGGTGTGTGGATGTGTGTGAGAGAGACAAAGGGGGGGAGGCTGGTTATGGAGGGAGAGAGGGTGTGTTTTGTCTATACCAAGAGGTGTGTAAGTTTTTTCAAGGGGTAAAGTGGTGAGATAAGGAAGGTGGGGTATTTAGACAGAGAGGGTGAGAGAGGAAGAGAGAGAAGGAATTACGCTGGGAGAGAGAAAGGGGTGGAGAGAGGAGGAAGGGGTGAAAGTGAGGTATGGATTGAGTGAGAGGATGGAACACATGAACACAAAAAGAGAGGGAGGGAGGGTAGAAGTGAGAAGGGAGAGAGAGGGAAGGGGGAGAGAGAGAGAAGACTAAGAGATGGTTATAGAGGTAGAGAGATGGTGAAAGAGAGAAATAGCGATGGGGAGAGTGTATGTGGATGTGTGTTAGATAGGAAAAGGGGAGATGGTTGGTTATAGAGGGAGAAAGTGTATGGTGTTGCAAGACCAATGTATATGTAAACTTGTGTTTTAAATTAACGTAGTTAAATGCATATGCAATATAACACATATGTGTTATAAGTAGGTAGTGTGGGTATAGGTTAGATGGAGAATTAAATTATGCATCCAACGAGTTTGCAAACTCAAAATTTGGGTGTGCTCATAACGAGATATGCCAAAAATATGATAAGAAAACGTAGTTTTTTCTTTTTCCCTCCATATTTATTTAAATAATTTTACCCTTATGGTTGACATCATCATCTTGAATCCTATTGGTTCTTATAAAGTGAATTTTAATGGTACAATTTTTGTTTTGAGGCCCATTTTTTAAATCAAAACTCCCCTAATGGTATATAAGTCATCAATGAAGATGTTGGTCCTTAACATAAGTGTACATCAACATCATTAATGCAATTACCTTATTTTTACAAATGTAATTACTTAAATGATTATGAGTTCCCATGTATCAGAACTCATTGTAAATTTTGAAATGTTAACATCAAATACATAGTTGGTCATGGTTGAGTCAGAATGTTGAAAGAATGGAGGATGGATTTTAAAGCATCAAGGCTACCCGTTTATGACTTTTAATGTTTGTTTAGTAAAAATTCAATGTGTAATTAGGCTATTTATCCTATTAATCATTACATTTCCATAGTTCTGAGTTCTTGTAACACATTCTTAGTTGTTTATTGTTTTTAATTAAATTTTCTTGTAAATTCAGTGCCTTGGTGAATGCTTTGAGTGTGACTTTAGCTACATATTTTTTTCTGAGTAGCTTGGTAACATTGGGGTACATTAAAGTATGGTATAGGAGATAAGGTTTTGACACTTAGGCTCCAGGATTGGTTTGATTATGGAAAGAGTGCAAGTCAATGAATTTATTTGTTATTGTAAGATCCTTGCATGAAATATTTGCACATGGATAATGTAAATCATGTGTAGCATATGAATATTTGATGTGAAGTAAAAATAGTAGATAACTTTAGATTGTTAGCACCAACACAGGTTTAAACCTTCGTAGTTATTGATTGCTAGAATAGTAGGCCAACATAATTGCAAGGATGGATACAATCCCTAATATATCTTATTTTTATTTAGAGTTGTAAAAGAGTGACCAAAGCACTAAGTCCAATGGGCATCAATATGAGATGGAACTGAAAGAAGTGTTCTAAAATGTTGAAATAAATTCAGGTTGGAAATGAAAATATTTTGCAGTATATGGAACAACAAAATTAGATTAACCAAAACCTGATGTAGAACATATTGTTGATGTAAGATCGAGTGCAACAAGTACTTTGTGTGCTCTTAAGGGAAGGAGAAAAATCATTGAACAAAGAAATTTTTTATAGGTACAGTCATTCCATATATAAGGATGAAAGTAAAAGGATGGTGTCTTCTCAATACCATTTAGTTGGAATTCATCATGGGAATGAGAAACCTCAATCTCAACATGATGTTAACTCTAGTAGGAATTAGAAGAGAAAGAGAAACATGAATACCTTACAAGGTGAGATCAGAAATCTGAAACCTACAACCTTTGATGGAGAAAAATCCAATCAAGTGATAAATATTTGGAGTCTAGATATGAAGAAGTATTTTTAATTGCATGATTATTCTAATAATGAAGAAACTTAGATTTCCATTTATAACCTTCAGGGAAAATATTACTAGTGGTGGAAGCAAGTTAAGTAGGTAAAGTATCTAAATGAAAAGAAAATTTCCTGGATGATATTCCAAAGGTGTTTCAAGTAGGAATAACTATCTCAACAATAATATGAAAAGAATATGCTATAGTTATTTTATATCAAACTCAAGAATATGACAATGGAGGAATATGAGAAAAGGTTCCATGAATTGTTGAGCTATGTGGATTTGATCAAGGAGGAAAAGGTTAAGATCCAGTGTTTCCTCAGTGGATTACTTGTGTTTTATAGGAACATAATAGATTATGATGAGCCTCATACCATTAAAGAATCCATACATAAGGATAGATTTATATATGGGAAAGGTAAGAGCATGAAGTATTTTCATAAGAGTTGGAATGGTAAAATGAAGGATAAGTAGAATTAGAGGAGAAATGGATGTAAGTCCATGGGTAATCAACAAGTTTAGTATAATTCTTTCGAGAAAACCAAAATGAAAGTTGAATCAAGGGAGACTAAAACTCTAGGACATAAGAAAGAAGTACAAATCAAATGATGGTAATGTGTAGGTGACCACTACCTAAGTAGTTGCCTTGATAATAAAAACTCAGATGATAGTGTATTGTGTGAAAGAAGCACCTAATTGCATGGGATATTGCTTGAAGCATTCTTGGTATTTATGCCACTTTGGACAATCACTATGTTGATTATCAATATAAAATAATTGAAATCAATATAAAATAAATAATTTGTGAATTTCAATTATGATTGATTCTGGGGCTTCTTTCAACTTTATAAATGCCAATTTGGTTGAAATATGCAAGTTAGTGAGAAGCAAGATTCCTAAGCACAAAATGGTGTAGTTATCTACATGAATGATAATGAAGGCTATCTCAATGGTTGAAGGATGTCATTTTTCAATGAAGTATTTGCAGACCAGGTCCAATTTGGATGTGATTCCTCTAGGTTCATATGAAATTCTTATTGTAATGGACTGGTTCGAGTCACATCACATGATTCTTGATTGTCGAGATAAAATTGTTACTTCTCGGGATTAGGATGGTAACACCATCCAAATTAAAGGGATTCCCATACCAATTTTAGTGACAGAAATATCATCCATATATATAGAAATGTACCTTTTGAATGATTTCCAACTATACGTGATTTTCACTAAGGAAATACCAGCAGAGTTTGAACCATGCGTCGAGGTAATTCAAGTGCTAAGAAAATTTTAGGGAATTTTTCAAGACGTGTCTCAGTTTACACCAAAGTGGGACATCAATTTTACAATTTATTTGGTTCCTGGAATAGTTCCTATGTCTAAACCTCTGTACGGAATAAGATCTCCACAATTTCAATAATTGTAGATATAATTAGAAGAATTATTGAAGAACTATTATATATGCACTAAGATTTATCCGTAGGGAGATCCAACGTTATTTTTAAGGAAAAAGGATGGAATTTTTATTTTTGTGTGGATTATTGGTAATTAAATAAGGCCATAATCAAGAACATGTATCCACTTATGAAGATTGATGAACTATTTGATCTTGAGAGGGAAAAAAGTATTTTTCAATATTAATTTGATATCTGAGTATCATTAAGTACAAACAAAAGTTTAACAAAACAATAAGAATACCTTCATGACCAAGTATGTTCAATATGAATACAAGGTAGTGCCTTTTGGAGTAACAAAATCCCCATCAATATTCATGTGTCGAATGAATGGCATGTTTAAATAATTCTTGGATAAGTTTATCATAGTATTCTTATATGATATTTTTGTGTATTCCAAATCGAAAGAAGAGAATGAAGAACCATTGATAATTATTTAGTAGGTCTTGAGAAAGAATAATATTTATTGTGATGTACCCAAATATAATTTTAGGAACACTAACATCATGACAACAAAAATAGACAATATTTTTAGCCAATTGAATTCTAGCACCTAGGGACTTTTGCCAAATTCCCTTCCAAATATAAATAGGGGTATAATAAACTCAAAGTGGACTTAATAATGCACCTTCAAGTATGAAACAAATAAATAATAAAGGTATGGATTCCATACAGTTGACAACATCACATTCTCAAAGTGCATCATAGTTGGGACAACCCTTTAGCAAAGCCAAAGACTCTTTGAGAATATCACTAGGAATTATGTTCAACATGACTACTTCTGGTGCTATAGTGGATGCATCTAGAACTTAGGTATACTTCTATAAATATCCTTGAACTTAAATGGACACTATTATATGTGATCAAAAAAATATTAAATAGTGAAAAGCAAACTAGGTGCAAAACTATAAACTAGTACTAGTGGGAGAGGCAATTTACTAACAAATTCGATTGGAACAGTAAGCTTCCTAATTTTTGTTTTGATGGTGGGAATGGATCCTAATTAGCTAATTTTGACCTGAACCGGTATGCATATAATGGGACAATGGACAATGGCTTAGGCATGGCTCTATAAAAAATGGGGAAATGGCATGTATGTTAAACTTAGCAAGTATTCCTTCTATCATAACCATATGTTGTGTTTTGGCCACATCAACTTTGAGGAGCGTGTAACAATGGACCCTGCAAAGTTAAAGACAATTAAGTAATAACCTATACCCCCAAAAATTGTTAGAAGTTAGGTCATTTAAGGGATTGTTAGGATATTACAAAAGGTTCATAGAATATTTTTCTCGGATTGAAAATATGATCACATCTATGCAATGGAAGGGTGTAAAGATTATAAGGAACCAGAAGTGCGAAGACAACTTTATAACCCTAAATTAATTTCTTACTTGTGCTCCAATACTAAAAATTCCATATCCAAACAAGGATTATTTGGTGTGTACCGATTAATCACTGGAAGGACTCAGTGAAGTTATGATCTAAGATGAGCAGGTGATTGTCTATGAATCGTGAAAGTTTAAGGAGCATGAGAACAACTATGCTACTCATGATCTAGAGTTAGCTACTATAGTTCATGCACTCCAAATGTGGAGGGATTATATCTTGCATAGAAAGTTTGACTTAATGATAGATCATCAAAGTTTATAATATTTATTTTATCATCCTCATCTGAATGCAAGACAATCTAGATGGATTGAATTCCTGACTGATTTTGATTTTGAGAGAAAGTAAATAAAAGGAAAAGAGAACAGAGTACATGATGCACTCAGTAGAAAAATTAATACAACGCAAATCTCAGCTATCAATGATTGGGAATTTTATTTAAAAATCAGGTCACGTGAGGCAATAAAGGAAGATGATCATTATCTACAAGTCATAGCAATGTTGTGGGTAGACAACTTCCAGTTGAGTTTTTCCAACTATATAGTGGATAAAAACATAACTCTTTGATTCAATGGCATACTTTATGTGCCAAATGAAGGAAACTTGAAGAAAATTATATTGTAGGAGATGCATAATGTAGCTTATGTAATTCACCTCAACTATCATAATACATTGATAATAAAGAAGAAATAATATTATTGGTTGAGAATGAAAAAAGTAGTGCCTGCGTATGTTTCTCAGTGTTTGGAATGTTGAAGAGTGAAGTAAAAATGTAATCATCCTACTCCTCTACTCTATACATTGTAAATGCTGAAATGGAAGTGGGATGTAGTGACCATTCATTTTATTACAAATTTCGAAGGAAAATAAAGTAACATGACTCCATTATGGCAATGTTGGACAAGTTGAAAAAGTCATCCCACTTTGTACCTATATAGGAAAAACGTAATGCATCTAAGATCGTATAGGTTTACATGAAAGAAATTGGCAGGTGGAGTCCTTATGTATGTAAATAAATATATAAAAACTTGCATGGTCCATAAAACTATTAGGATATAAGGGTCATCTAAAATTAATTTAGCATTGTATAAACTTATTAGGAACAATACTTGTATTCATGTTCTCTATTTCTCTTGTAGGTTAATACATGGTATTCTATTTGTGATGATATTTATTGTCGTTTATTTGTATGCTGGTGTTTCTTGTAAATTTATGTCATTTATTTGCTTAATGATGTTTATGGTGCGATTTAGAGTCTACTTACTTCATACTTGTTTATAATTGTATTTTTATCATGTATCTGAGTCTAATTTACTAAAATTACGTTGCTAACTTACCTCTGCTTCTAAAGGGAAAAGAGTGGCTCGATTTACCTAAATGAAAGGGTATGGAGGTTTCTAGTGAACTTGGGCTTACTTATTTCATTATGAACTACTGCATGAAAACTTCTTTGCTTGCAGGACTATGACCAAACTTAAACTATGTGTAATGTTAAAGGAGTAGTTTGATCCAACACATAAAAGTTCTAACCTTTGAAACAAAGGTTAAATAGGTATAAAGGAAGACATATATACAAAGGAGGAGGAGGTAACAACTATAGGGAGTGGTAAATGATTTTAAACACTAGTGGAGGTGGTTGAAGCATTAAAGGAGGCCTCATGAAGAGCTTTGTGTCACCTTCCACATTGGACTATGGATATGAACAAAACTCTGATTTCCAAACCCTTATTGTATGCAAAAATGGTGAGGGGAGTGAGATCCCTAGTTGGGGTTCTCATTGTCAAAGCATGGAAAGCAAGTTTGTATAGGTGCCTTTATTGTTCAAGTATGGGCTTCTTCTTCCCTATAATTTAAAACTTTTACTTGCTCATTATTTTTCTGAAGCATGCTCTGATGTTTGGATTGATTTCATGAGAGGTTCATCTTTGGAGCAGACTTCCACTATGAAGGAAAATGATATACCAGGTAAGCCCATGTTTCAAGTTCCCTTCACCTCTGGTTGGTGGTTCTGTGTTTTGATGAGGATTTTGGGATGCACTATCTATGGTTTTAATAGATTTCCATTTAGAGTTACAAGGGTTTAATGTATTTATGAGCCTGTTCAGGTGTTCATTGAACTTCTAATGTAATATTGAACATGGATGAATTACTACCTATTTAAAACCATATTTCTGTAATTTCAAGGTTGTAGCGTTGTTCTATTTCATGCATTCTATGTTGATTTAAATTATGAAATCATGGTCTAGGATAATTTCTAGGAAAATATTTTAAATGGTGAGAATGTATCTTGTTATTGATAATATTTATTTGGTTTTAAATGTTGATATATGGTGAATGAGGATGCAAATCCTGGGGTTTTTAATCTCTACGTTTTGAATTTTAGGGTATTCTGTATACTCCCATTGCTAGTGTTGGTGGGATATGGTGAAATGATTTGTGCTTTAAATGTTTTCTCTATGTGTTTAAGATAATATCTGGGTAAATGTAGTTGATTTGGTTTTACATAGACTCTTTAAATCAAATACGTTGTTGAAATTTTACTAGGCAACGTATTTTGATTTTGGCGGTGATATGTTGCGTCAGTAGTTTTAGTGCAAGCAATGACATTGTTTGTAAGTACTGTTGGATTGGAAAATATTTTGTTTGATTCGCTTCTATATAGAAGTATGGGTGAATCCCTAGTAATTTTTTCCTATAAAATATAATTGTCACACTGGAATGATTTTTATGCCAGGTATAGAAGCATGTCCCTTGCTTTCACAGGATGGATGAAAAATTCTCTCTTATGGGATTCAATGTTTGGTTGGTTATCATGATACCTTGGTTCACTTATCTGGGTGGCTATGTATTTTTATTTAATTCTTTTAAAAGTTTTAAACAGGCTTCCAGCCAATGCTTATGGGATTCGATGGTTGTTTATGGAGTTATACTTATAGTAATGGAAACATTTAATGGAGTATAATTGGGACTCCAAGGGTTTCAACCCATGGTTCACTACTCTATTTTACCATTTTCCTGTCAATGGTTATTTAATTGATAGTTTATTTATTTGGTTATATTTGTAAAACCTTCGCATATGTTCTGTAATAAAATGCTAAGTGTTTTATTTTTAATATAAATTTATAATCCTACGTGGTGATTGTACAAGTGCTGAGTTTATAATCTAGATTTAATACATAGAGCTTTAGCACGAGCTTGCTTTGTTGGAGAGATATTCGCTTGAAAAGATGATTATGTCCTATTTTTAAATGGTTAGATAATTGTTTGATTCTCGAAGGGTTTTGTTTCTAGGATGTATGGTTCATATGTTTATGGATTTATGTGTGGATTAAAAACTGCTTATGATGTTTTGGAAATGGTTTATCATAATATTTATAAGGGTTTAATCCTAGATTCTATTCTAAATCCCTTGACATTTGTAAAATATTTGGAAATAATTTATCACAATCCTTATAATAATTTAACCTTAGAGTATATCCTAAACCATAAAACACAAAAAAAAATTACTCAAGTTAATGAAGGATGATTTACAACTTCCAATACAAATATTAATAAATTTAATCTCATCCTCTAAACATATTTAAAAGAATAAATAAAATCTTATATAGCGTAAACATCTTACCTAGATATGTGTAGCTTGTAATAGCTCTATCAGCATGCGCACTTCAACACAAAATTAATATGAAATACTCTATTTTTTACCTATCGAATGGTAACCAAATGACCCCAGAACTATGGTATTCCTCCCAACCTTGATCCAAAAGTGTTCGTGGTTCTTAATCGAACCCCCTCTAATTGGATCCAACATGCAAGAGAAAACTAGATCACCTAAGGATGAGGCTGTTGGTCTTATGAAATTAGGCTATGTATTCTCTAATTACTAGGTTTGTAAGTCTTCTCCAATCCCATATAGGAATTATGATCAGATCCCCCAAGCTTTCTCTTGGATTTTCTCTTATAGATATTATTTGGAAAAGGGGCAATTGGTTAACTTCAGTTAAATCAAGATTTAAAAATTTCTTGGAAATAACACTTAGTTTGATTTATGTGTAATGCATACTAATTTTTGATAAATAGGAACTTTTTATTAGTTCCTACTTGAGTTTAGAAAACAATATTTATGTATATATTTAGTTTATAAGATAATATATACATAGAAATTTTCTTATGGTTTTTGTTATCTTTATTTTTTTACACACACACACATATACATATATTTATTATATAAACTTACTTATTAATCATCTATTATTATCCATGCCTTAAATAGCATAATTTTTTATTCGGTGCTTCCTTAGTTTATTTCAATTCTTTTAACAAGGCCTCATGTAGGGGTTGGTCAGTCAACTAGGATATGCATCCCTAGATTTCCTTCCATGTTGGATTACCTCGTATTTGTGGAATTTTTTGCAGTCCTTAATGAGAAATAGATTGTGATTTCAATTAATAAACTTAAATAAGTATGATGAAGGTTGGTGCTATTAAGTGTTTTTCAAACTCAACACCCTTCATTAAAGTAACCCCTAGTGCTATTTAGAAATTATGCTCAACATTATCAAACGGGCATTACATTAGTGCAATTCCAGAGCCTTTTGCTCAACACTAGTACTAGGATGCATTTGTACAATACACCGAGGGATACAATGGCCAAAGTTTCGATGCTCCAGAGCTTAAGCTCAAAATCATGTTAGATTGCTATAGGGATTATGACGAACACTTTTATTCTTTAATTACTGGGGTTACCTACGTGCTCTAGCGCTTATGCTCAATACATAGCCTCATAACCCATGTGCTCCAAATATTATGCCTAACACTTTTATCCCTTACTTGCTGGAGTTACCTATGTGCTCCAAATCTCACGCTCAATAGATAATCTCATAACCCATGTGCTCCAGGGATTATTCCCAATAGATAATAGAAATAATTCATGTATATAAGTGTTCTGCACAACGCATCACAAAAAATTCATCTCAGTATATTAGGGATTGTGCCCAATCACATAATAAATAAATCAAGTACATTGGGGCCTATTCCTAGTACAACAAAAATATCCCTTTTTCGAACAGGTCCTATGCCTAATATATAATCATAGAACAAAACAATAAAACATGTGTATTGGGGCTTATTCCCAGTATATCTATATAACCAACATAACTCATGTGCAGTGAAGCATACACCCAATATATTGACATAAATATAACATCAAAGTAAATAATGTGTAGTGGTGCTCAGGCCTTGTATAAAAAAGGTCAAATTTTGGGATATTATATCCATCCCCTCTTAGAACAACATTGTCCTAGTGTTCTAGAGATTATAAATGAAATCATGAAACAAGGAGGGGTAATCCTCTTTCATGGTGGTTTCATATGTTATATTTTTATCAATTAGAGAATATTATCTTAGGATCTTATCTAAGAGAATAACATGCACATCATTCAATCACAACAGACAATATACACACAAATGTTCATCGGGGAAACCATAAAGGAGAAAACCCCACAACTTCCTCGGAGATAGAATGAGCACCAATAGTAGAAGTAAAACCCAAATATAGAAAGATGATCTCCAACAGCTATTCTCTCTCTCACTTGTGTGAGATCCTCTTCTCTCACCTATGTGCTATAGTTGGATGAGTGTGTGTAACAAATAGAGAATCTGACTCTCTATTTATACTAGTTTCCGACTTAACAATTACTTACCAGGGCCGATATATCTAGGAGATTCTATATATCTAGGAGATTCTAATAATCCTAGTGGTTCTCAACTATGGGGACTTTTCCCCCTTGATCAACAAGGAGGGTTAACCTCAACTCATTTGTGGGGACCATTGCCCCAAATTACAATGAAGGGTTAACCTCATTGACTTTGCATGACTTTATTATATTAATGAATCTCTCGATAGGAACATTAGGGTACAAATAAATACAAATGATTCTCCTAATAGGAACATCGAGGTACAATATAGGTGAATACATTCCGAAGATACAAATACATAAACAATCCTTCTTAACTAGGAAGGTATTCTCTTGACACAATTCATCAACAAAAGTCTTCTTCTCTAGATCATCACTGCTTCCACTATCTCGAACAAATGGCGTCATCTCTCAATTCTACTCGTCATAGGAAGTTCTACAGAGCCAGCCCTTTTTCATGTTGGTTGTAGGCCTGGCCTCCATGTAGGTCTTCATCTTCTTCAACACTTATATCTGACCATGGAAGGAACACATCCAAGAACCATGTCAGAAAGGCCCACCTAGCACTTACATTTGATCATGGGAGGAACACATCCACTACCATGTCAAAAAGGAATGCCCATAACTCACATATGACCATGGGAGGAACACATCCACCACAATGTAAGAAAGTCTCAACACTTACATCTGACCATGGGAGGCATAGCCTGCCACCATGTCAGAATGTCCTAGCACTTACATCTGACAATGGAAGTCCTAGCCTGCCACCATGTGAGAATGGCCCAACACTTACATACAACCATGGGAGGAACACATCCAAGAACCATGTCGGAAAGGCTCAACACTTATATCTGACCATGGGAGGAACAAATCCAAGAACCATGTTAGAAAGGATCAACACTTATATCCAACCATGTGAGGAACACATCTAAGAACCATATCGAAAAGGCTCAACACTTATATCTGACGATGGGAGGAACACATCCAAGAACCATGTCTAAAAGGCTCAACACTTATATATGACCATGGGAGGAACACATCAAAGAAACATGTTAGAAATTCTCAGCACTTATATATAGCCATGTGGGGAACACATCCCGCATCCATTCTATAAAGGATAAGCACTTATATCTATCCATGTGAGGAACACATCCCGCATCCATGCTAGAATGGCATAGCACTTATATTCAACCATGGAAGGAACTAATCCTACCATGTTAGAAATGATCTACACTTATATCTACCCATGGAAGGAACCAATCCTACCATGTCAGAAAGGCTTTGCACTTACATCTTCCCATGGAAGGTACCAATCCTACCATGTTAGAAAGGCTCTTGGACTCATCACTTCCCCTTGGAAGGAACCTCAATCTAGAGAACACCAAGATTCTCCTTGAAGTACTCAAACTTCACTCCGGATAATGGCTTGTTCAACACATCAGCTATCTACTCATTCATTGCAACATACTAGAGCTTCACTAGTCCTCTTTGCACCATATACCTGATATAGTGATATTTGATATTGATATGCTTCGACCTGTCATGGAAAATCGAGCTCTTGGAAAACTTCACACAACTCTGGTTGTCATAATATATATAAGTAGAATCCAACTGGAGATCAAACAAATCAGATAGTATCTTCCTCAACCACACTAATCCAAACTTATCCAAGATCCTCTATCTTGAAAACATTCTTCTCGCACCGATATGTGAGCTTTTCATCCTCTATAGGATTTCATATTCAACCTTGTAGCAAAGGTTAATATCTTCATCACTCTAGGGGATATTTAATCTCTTCATGTATGTGTTATCCCATGGGTGCTTTCTGAGCTCGTACAAGGCCTTCTTTAATTTGCACACATGAGTCTATCTGTCATGTGTCTTAACTTCCAGTGGCTACAAATGTCTCTTCGTAGTCTATGCCTTCTTTCCATGATAATCCTTGTGCTACTAATCTTTCCTTGTATCCCACGATGTTGCCATCTATTGCATGCTGGATCATGTATATCCATATGGAAGACATTACATGCTTCCCTTCAGGTCTCGATACTGCATCCTAGACATCATTCTTCTTGAACTGGTATTCTCCTTCCCTTTCTTCTTGGATACTTCTTCATAGCTTGAAGGATATGCATCAATGATGTCACTCAACAATGTCATATAATTTTATTGTGTATGATACCTCTTCTTTCTTCAAAATTATTGTCGTATTATTCTTCATTTTGGATGATTTCTTGAACTGTCGTCACTTTTTCTTTGAAACAAGTCTCATCCTTCTTTTGTAGGCGATTGTATGTGATCTTTCCTACAAGTCAAATGCATTAGTTGTATGGTTAGAAACATTTCATAAGGTATATTCATAATGAAAAATTCTTTTACATAAAGATATAATCATGCAACTATTTTATCCAATACAACATTCATCCATATCTCATGGAAACTTTCTAGAAGCCTTCCATCTCTACCAAGACATCATTGAGATTGTGCACTAATCCAATATGTTAGCAAAGAGGTTTCATTCTATATAAGTAGCAATGGAGAATTGTATAGCACCATGAGATAATTACCCATCACATGCATATTAGTAGTATAGTGTCATTAATGCAAACATTCTATAATGATTAATACATCAACTGAATATAAACAAATGCATAATAAAACAATATCATGAAATGAGAATTGAATACTTATCTTTATTTGTTTCGTGGTAGATTCCTTATTTTAGCTCATCATCTTCTTCATTCATAACAACAACATTTCTTATCCAAATTCTTAAGATGGATAAAAGGTTCTTCAAGAATTGAGATCTTCATATTCCTCATCACTTGAGGGATCTTCTTTGAATCGTGAGCGCTTGATCTTTAGTTTCTCCCATATTCTCTTCTCTTACTATGGGTTGAGCTTCATCTTGTGTGTGGTATTCATAGAGTTTGCTGAAAGTAATCACTTCCTTCTAGAACACATTCCTTGAATGAATGAATCCCATGATCTTGGGAGGCCATTCAAGGTGTTTATCATAACTTCTGCATTCTCTACTTCTTCATCCACTGCTTCAAGTTGTTCTTTGATTTGAGAGACCCTTGTAAAGTATGACTGTATTGTCTCTACATTTTGGATCTTTACATTCTTCAACTGGTTTGTCAAAGTCATCTTCTGATTTATGCTCTTCCCTTCAAATCGCTTGGTTAAGGAATCAAACATCTCTTTAGGTGTCTTTATAGAAGACACTTGTGGTATAAGGTGATCCTTGATTGAATCAACAATTATTTTCTTGGCCTTGACCAAGTTCTTCTTGTGTAATGCTTTAGCCTCATCTCCCTCTGCAACTAGAACATATCCACTTATGTAGGTGTCCAATTTATTTTCTTCAAGAACCAAAGAAAACATATACTTCCATGCTTGGAATTTTCATCTTCACCAAGATTGTCATCAACCTGGTATTCTAGGTCATTTTGAAATGAGAACATCAAATGCAAATAGAAAAAGATTGGATCTTACCGATTTGAGGTGTCCATCTTGGTTTCGGATCTGGCTAATCTAGGGTTTGTTAGAGAAACCCTAATTTTCAAAACTTGAAATTTCAAACTTATGATTTGATAGAAATATAACCCTCTTAAAGGAGATATGTCTAATGTACTCTTTTTTTTAAAACAGTGGAGAGAAGCTCTCGGAACAGGAAGAGGATAGTATTCCAATTTCCTTTGCAAAAATTCCTAATATTGTTTCTATACTATCTATGAAAGTATTTCTCCTCTATGTCCAAAATTTTACTGACGTAGCCTCGTCTGACCGCTTTCCAAAATCATATATTTGAGTAGACTTGGTTTCATCAATTGATACTTATGATAGTTTTCCCAAGGTGACGTATTCCAGTACTATTCAGCATAGCGAACTTGTACACACTTCGACATGTCACTCTTTCACATTCGGAGTCTAAAACATTTACCACAGAAATTTTAGTCCGTTCCCTATCTGGAAAATCTTGACAAATTCCATTTGGACCTTCATGGCCTGAGATATAGCAATTCTCTCTAGGTGTCCTGTTTAGGGATGAATCATGGAAGGGGCTGGAACAAAGGTTTGGAGGAATCATATGTCCCATAATATAGAGAATCGCAGGATGGAATATTTACAAAGGGTACATCCATATTTTATCTTCGGCCTATGAAAAATTTGGCTCCTAATCCTTCATCCATCTTGAGATATAGCGAATTTACCAAAACTACCGGTTGTAGTATTTTAGGGTTTTTTAGGTCTAGGGTCAAACTAGGGTTTGAATTTCCCAAACTTTTAGTCAACCAAAAACTTTGAACTTGGTCTCTAAATTTCAATTTTGAGGAGGAGAGTAATTCTATGCTGGGATCACTAAAAAATTCCACTTCTTTGAAAATCCCTAATTTCCACTGTAGTGGTAGTTCAAAAACGTAAAATTCCTGGAACCAAATTCTGCTTTGACAGAAAGATGTGCCCTTCAATGGAGAGTTATCCTAGCCTCCTTTTGCTGATGATCTATGGAGAGAGACCCAAAAAATAAGAAATGCTATATTCTACAACTGCATAGTGTCTTCTTCTCAGGTTAGCTCTGATACCATGTTTGATTTTTATCAATTAGACAATATTATCTTAGGATCTTATCTAAGAGAATAACAATCACAACAATCAATCACAAGAGACCATATACAAAAAGATTTTCCTCAAGGAAACCATACAAGAGAAAACCTGACAACTTCCACACAGATAGAATGACCACTAATGGCTGTAGTAAAACAAAAAGACAAAAAGATGATCTACGACAACTTTTCTCTCTCTCACTTGTGTGAGCTCCTCCTCTCTCACCTATGCGTTATAGCGGGGTGAGTGTGTGTAACAAATAGAGAGTCTCACTCTCTATTTATACTAGTTTCCGACTTCACAATTACTTACCACGGCTAAAATCTCTAGGATATTCTAATAAACCTAGTGCCCCTCAATCGTGGGGACTTTCCCCCCCTAATCAATTAGGAGGGTTAAATTCAACTCAATTGTGGGGACTATTTCCATGACTTGAAACAGAGGGTTAACCTCATTAAATTTGCAACTCTCCCTATAGGAACATTGGAGTACAATATAAATTAATACATTTCAAAGTTACAAATACATCAACATCATACTCCCATGTGGCCTCATCGGGTCCAAAGTGATTCCATTTCACTTTTAGTTGGACAATAGTTTGATTCTTGAGCTATAATTCCCTCTTGTACAAAATGTGAAGGAGCTTTGGCATAAAATCCCCTTCAGTTTCCACCTGTAGAAAGGACCAATCAATCACGTTGTCAGTATCATAGACATATTTATTTAATAAACATGCATGAAATCTATTATGAACCTTTATGTGAGAAGGTAAAGCTAATTCATACGCCACTTTCCCTTTCTTGGCCCTTATCTCAAAGGGTCCAAAAAATATTGGTGCCAACTTTCTGCACCTCCCCAGGTTCAATGAGCTTCTTTTTTCTTTTACTTTTAAATAAACATGTTATTCGACTTGGAAATATTTGTCATTTCATTTTTTATCCGCATAACATTTTTGGCGGTCTTGTGCTTCTTTTATATTCTGTTGCACTTTGAAGACTAATTGTTCTAGATTTTTCAATAAATATGGCCCTAGCATGAACCTATCTACCGGGATATCCCAATTCATCGGTGTCCTACACTTTCTACTATAGAGTACCTCGAAGGGATTCATTTTGGTGGAGGTATGGTACCCATTGTTAGATGCAAATTTTGTGAGGTGTATATAATCCTCCCACTTTGTGGGATTGTTCATTACATACATTCTAAGCATATCCTCCAAAATTTCATTTACTCATTTCGTCTATCCATTAGTCTGTGGGTGGTAGAAGGTACTGAAATTTAATTGTGTCTCTAAGATGGAGAATAAATATCTCCAGAAGTTACTGGTAAATTTCATATCTCGATCTGAGATTATTTACTTGGGTATCTCATGCAATCAAAATATTTACTTTCAGAAAATGTTTTTAATGTGAACTACTTTGTATGTTGACTTTACCGAAATAAAGGGTGCCTCTATGGACAACTTGTCAATTACTAAAAAAATGGAATCATTATGTTTCTTTCTCTTTGGTAATCACGTAATGAAATCCATATTGATACCTCCCATTTCCATTCTAGAATGGGTAATGGTTGTAGAAATCTTGAAGAATGTTGGTGATGTGCTTTGACCAGCTGACACTCCTGCCATTTTTGAATGAATAGTTCTATATCAGCCTTTAAATTAGTCCATAAAAAGTGTTTATTTAATGTCAATATCACCTTTTGATATATCACGTGCCCCGAGTAGGGATTTCAATTAAACTATATTAGAATGTTGTACTTGATGTCTCCCCCATCCCGGACATAGAGTCTCTCTTTGGACCACAATAATCATGACTCATCCACTTTATATTCCTTATGTTCTTGGAATAACCTATCCTCCTAAATCTTTATAAGGACCTCAACATAGAAACTGTCAAGCCTGCTTGTCGTTATAATCCTATAGTGCAAGTCTAAATTGGTTTGGCTCAAAGTTACATGACACAACATATGAGCTTCTCGACTTAAAGCATCGACAATTTTGTTGTCTTTTCCTTTTATTTTCTTTATTTAGAAGTTGTACTCACTAAGGAAGGGAAACCATCTAACATGCCTGGAATTTAAATATGGTTGGTCAAATAAATATTTTAGACTCGTGTTTTCTGTCTTTAAGAGAAACTTATTCCCCATGAGGTAGTTTCTCCACATATTAAAGGTGTGGATAATGGCCGCTAGGTCAAGATAATGTCTGGGATAGTTTGGTTTGTATTCTTTTAATTTCCATGATTCATAACATATTGTGTAGTCATTTTACATGAGCACTCCACCAAGTCCTTCTTTGTTCACATCTTTGTAAACAATGAAATTCCCATTGAGATATGCAATTCGTAGTATAGGTGAAATAGTCAAGAGTTTGTTTATATTTTGGAAACTTTCTCTTCGCACTTGGTCATCCACAGGAATTTATTTTCCTTCTTTTGTAAGGAGGCCATGGGATAAGAAATCCTTGAAAATTTCTCAATGAACTTTTGATAGTAACCTGCTAGTCCCACAAATGACCTATTGTCTGTGACATAAGTAGGGGTATTCCATTCTTTGATGAATTTAATATTTTCTGGGTCAAGGACTATCCCTTTTTCAAAAAATCATGTGACCTCAGTATTGTATATGTGGTGTGTAAAAATCACACTTGCTAAACTTGGCGTAAAGTTGGTGTTCCTATAACACTCATAATACTATTCAGAGATGTTCCTCATGTTATTCCTTACTGTTTGAGTAAATTAGTATATCATCTATA
Organism: Pseudotsuga menziesii; assembly: GCA_001517045.1. NCBI lineage: Eukaryota > Viridiplantae > Streptophyta > Pinopsida > Pinales > Pinaceae > Pseudotsuga > Pseudotsuga menziesii. The sequence goes on from LPNX011056521.1 coordinate 487,720, forward strand.
AATACTAATCCAAACTTTTCCATTATCCTCTATCTTGAAAACGTTCTTCTCACACCCATATGTGAGCTTGTCATCCTCTATAGGATGTCATATCCAACCTTGTAGCAAAGGTTAATATACTCATCACTCTAGGGGATCTTCAATATCTTCATGTATGTGTTATCCCATGGGTTCCTTCTAAGATCGTACAAGGCCTTCTTTAATTTGCACACATGAGTCTGTCTATCATGTGTGTTAAGTTCCAGTGGCTACAAATGTCTCTTCCTAGTCTATGCCTTCTTTTTGTGAGAATCCTCGTGCTACGAATCTTTCCTTGTATCCCACAATGTTGCCATCTATTGCATGCTGGACCATGTAGATCCATATGGAAGACATTACAGGCTTCCCTTCAGGTCTCAAAACTGCATCCTAGACATCACTCTTCATGAACTGGTATTCTCCTTCCCTTTCTTTTTGGCTAATTCTTCATAGCTGGAAGGATCTGCATCAATGATGTCACTCAACAGTGTCATATAATTGTATTTTTTATGAGACCTCTTCTTTATTTTAAAGTATCATCGTATTATTCTTCATTTTGGATTATTTCTTGAACTGTCGTAACTTGTTCTTCGAAACAAGTCTCATCCTTTTTTTGCAGGTGATTCTACGCAATCTTTCCTACAAGTCAAATGCATTAGTCGTATGGTTAGAAACATTTCATAAGATATATTCATAATGAAAAATTCTTTTACATAAAGATATAATCATGCAACTATTTTATCCAATACAACATTCATCCATATCTCACGGAAACTTTCTAGAAGACTTCCATCTCTACCAAGACATCATTAAGATTGTGCACTAATCCAATATGTCAGCAAAGAGGTTTCATTCTAGATACGTAGCAATGGAGAGTTGTATAGAACCATGAGCTACTTACCCATCACATGCATATTAGTAGCTTATTGTCATTAATGCAAACATTCTATCATGCATAATACATCAACTGAATATAAACAAATGCATAATAAAACAATATCATGAAATGACAATTGAATACTTATATTTATTTGTTTCGTGGGTAGACTCCGTATTTCAGCTTCATCATATTATTCATTCATAACAACATCATTTGTTATCCAAATGCTTAATATGGATAAAATGTTCTTCAAGAATTGATCTCTTCATATTCATCATCTCTTGAGGGATCTTCTTTGAATTGTGAGCAATTGATCTTTAGTTTCTCCCATATTCTCTTCTCTTATTATTTGTCAAGCTTCATCTTGTGTGTGGTATTCGCAGAGTCTACTGAAAGTAATCACTTCCTTCTGGAACACATTCCTCAAATGAATGAATCCCATGATCATGGGAGGCCATTCAAGGTGGTTATCATAACTTCTTCATTCTCTACTTCTTCATCCACTGCTTCAAGTTGTTCTTTGATTTGAGAGACCCTTTTAAAGTATGAATGTATTGTCTCTGCATTCTAGATATTTACATTCTTCAAGGGGTTTCTCAAAGTCATCTTCTGATTTATGTTCTTCCCTTCAAATGGCTTGGTCAAGGAATCAAACATCTCTTTAGGTGTATTTATGGAAGACACTTGTGGTATAAGGTGATCCTTGATTGAATCAGCAATGATCTTCTTGGCATTGACCAAGTTCTTCTTGTGTAGTGCTTTAGCCTCATCTCCCTCTGAAACTGGAACCTATCCACTTATGTAGGTGTCCAATTTATTTTCTTCAAAAACTAGTGAAAACGTATACTTCCATGCTTGGAATTTTCATCTTCACCTATCTTGTCATCAAGCTAGTATTATAGGTCATTTTGAAATGAGAACATCAAATGTAAATAGAAAAATATTAGATCTTACCGATTTCAGGTGTTTATCGTGGTTTCAGATCTGGCTGATCTAGGGTTTGTTAGAGAACCCCGAATTTTAAAAATTTGAAATTTCAAACTTATGATTGGATAGAAATATAGGCCTCTTAAAGGAGATATGTCCAATGTACTCTTTTTATGATAAAAGTGGAGAGAATCTCTTGGAACAAGAAGCCGTAGTATTCCAATTTCCTTTGTAGAAATGACTAATATTATTTCTACAGTATCTCTGAAAGTGTTGCTCCTCTATGTCTGAAATTTTGTAATGACATAGCCTCATCTGTCCGCTTTCAAATAACACAGGTTTGAGCACACTTGGTTTCACCAATTAAGACTTATGATAGTTTTCCCAAGGCGACGCATTTCAGTACTGTTCATCATAGAGAACTTGCACGAACTTCCACATGTCACTCTTTCACTTTCGGGGTCTGAAAAATTTACCATGGAAAGGTTAGTCCATTCCCTATCTTGAAAATATTGAAAAATTCCATTTGGGCCTTCGTAGCCTACGATATAGCAATTCTCCCTAGGTGTCCTGTTTAGGGATGAATCCTGGAAGGGGATGGAACAAAGGTTTGGGGGAATCATATGTCCCAGAATATAGAGAATCGAAGGCTGAAATTTTTACAAAGGGTACAACCGGATTTTTTCTTCGACCTGTGGAAATTTTTCCTCCTAAGCGTTCATCCATCTCGAGATATAGCGAATTTACCAAAACTATCAATTTTAGTATTTTAGGGTTTTTCAGGCCTAGGGTCAAACTAGGGTTTGAATTTTCTGGAATTTTACTCAACCAAAAACTTTGAACTTGGTCTCTAAATTTAAATTTTGAGGAGGAGAGCAATTATATGCTAGTCTCACTAAAAATTTCCACTTCTTTGAAAATCCCTAATTGCCACTGTAGTGGTAGGTCAAAAACGAAAAATTCCCTAAATCAAATTCTTCTTTGACAAAAAGATGTTCCCTTCAATGGAGAGTTATCCTAGCCTCCTTTTTCTAATGATCTGTGGAGAGACATCCAAAAAATAAGAAACCCTATATTCTGCTGCTGCATAGTGTCTTCTTCTTAGGTTAGCTCTGATACCATGTTAGATTTTTATCAATTAGACAGTATTATCTTAGTATCTTATCCGAGAGAATAACATACACAACAATCAATCACAAGAGACAATAGACACAAAGATTTTCCTCGAGGAAACCATAAAGGAGAAAACTGGGAAACTTCCTAAGAGATAGAATGAGCACCAATGGTAGCAGTAAAACCAAAAGACAGAAAGATGATCTCCAACAACTATTCTCTCTCTCACTTGTGTGAGATACTCCTCTCTCACCTATGCGCTATAATTGGATGAGTGTGTGTAACAAACATAGAGTCTCACTCTCTATTTATACTAGTTTTTGACTTGAAAATTACTTACCAGGGATGAAATCTCTAGCTCATTCTAATAACCCTAGTGCCCCTCAACTGTGGGGACTTTTCCCCCATGATCGATAAGGAGGGTTAAGCTCAACTCAATTGTGGGGGCTATTTTCATGACTTGAAACAAAGGGTTAACCTCATTGAATTTGCAATACTTTATTATATTAATGACTCCCCTATAGGAACATCAGGGTACAATATAAGTGAATACATTTTGAAGTTACAAATACATCAAATTCATACTCCCATATGGCCTCATCGGGTCCAAAGTGATTCCATTTCACTTTTAGTTGGACAATAGTTCAATTCTTGAGCTATAATTTCCTCTTCTACAAAATGTGAAGGAGCTCTGGCATAAAATCCACTTCAGTTTCCACTTGTAGAAAGGACCAATTAGTCACATTGTTAGTATCATAGACATATTTATTTAATAAAGATGCGTGAAAACTATTATGAACCTTTAGGTGAGAAGGTAAAGCTAATTCATACGCCACTAGCCATTTCTTGGCCAGTATCTCAAAGGGTCCAAAAACTATTAGTGCCAACTTTCTGCACCCCTCCAGGCTCAATGAGCTTCTTTTTTCTTTTACCTTTAAATAAACATGTTCTTTGACTTGGAGATATTTATCATTTCATTTTTTATCCGCATAACCTTTTTGGTGGTCTTGTGCTTATTTTATATTCTATTGCACTTTGGAGACTAACTGTTCTAGGTCTGTCAGTAAATTTGGCCCTAGCATGAACCTATCTACTGAGATATCCCAAGTCACCGGTGTCCTACACTTTCTGCCATAGAGTACCTCAAATGGATTCATTTTGGTGGAGGTCTGGTACCCATTGTTATATGAAAACTCTGCAAGGTGTGGATAATCCTCCCACTTTGTGGGATTGTTCATTACATACATTCTAAGCATATCCTCCAAAATTTAATTTACTCATTCCGTCTATCCGTCAGTCTGTGGGTGGTAGAAGGTACTGAAATTTAATTGTGTCTCTAAGATGGAGAATAAATATCTCCAAAATTTACTGGTAAATTTCATATCTCAATCTGAGATTATTTCCTTGGGTATCCCATCCAATCAAAATATTTATTTTCAAAAAATGTTTGTAATGTGAACTACTTTGTATGTTGAGTTTACCAGAACAAAGGGTGCCTCTATGGACAACTTGTTGATTACTACAAAAATGGAATCATTATGTTTCTTTCTCTTTGCTAATCCTGTAATGAAATCCATATTGATAACCTCCCATTTCCATTTTGGAATGGGTAATGGTTGTAGAAACCTTGAAGGATGTTGGTGATGTTCTTTGACCAGTTGACACTCCTGCCATTTTGGAATGAGTAGTGCTATGTCGGCCTTTAAATTAGTCCAGAAAAAGTGTTTCTTTAATGCCAATATCATATTTTTATATATCGCGTGCCTCAAGTAGGGGTTTCAATTAAACTTTGTTAGAATGTTGGACCTGATGTCTCCCCCATCCGGGACATAGAGTCTCTCTTTGGACCACAATAATCCTGACTTGTTTACTTTATATTACTTATGTTGTTGGAATAACCTATCCTCCTAAATCGTTTTAAGGACCTCAACATAGAAACTGTCAACCATTCTTGTCACTCTAATCCTATCGTGCAAGTCTAAATTGGTTTGGCTCAAAGTTACATCACACAACATATGAGCTTCCCGACTTAAAGCATCAACAATTTTGTTTTCTTTTCCTTTTATATTCTTTATTTCGAAGTGGTACTCAATAAGGAAGGGAAACCATCTAACATGCCTGGAATTTAAATATGGCTAGTAGAATAAATATTTTAGACTCATGTTTTCTGTCTTTAAGAGAAACTTATTTCCCATGAGGTAGTTTCTCCACATATTTTAGGCGTGTATAATGGCCGCTAGATCAAGATCATGTGTGGGATAGTTTGGTTTGTATTCTTTTAATTTCCATGATTCGTAACATATTGTGTAGTCATTTTTCATGAGCACTCCACCAAGTCCTTCCTTGCTCGCATCTTTGTAAACAATGAAATTCCCATTGAGATATGCAATTCGTAGTATAGGTGAAAAAGTCAAGAGTTGTTTTATATTTTGGAAGCTTTCTTTTCACACTTGGTCGTCCAAAGGAATTTGTTTTCCTTGTTTTGTAAGGAGGTCATGGGACAATAAATCCTTGAAAAATTCTGAACGAACTTTTGATAGTAACCTGCTAGTCCCACAAATGACCTAGTGTCTATGACACAAGTAGGGGTACGCCATTCTTCGATGGATTTAATATTTCCTGGGTCGACGACTATCCCTTTTTCAAAAAATGATGTGACCTAGGTATTGTATATGTGGTTTGTAAAATTCACACTTGCTAAACTTGGTGTAAAGTTGGTGTTCCCATAACACTCGTAATACTATTCAGAGATGTTCCTAATGTTATTCCCTACTGTTTGAGTAAATTAGTATATCATCTATAAATACTAATCCAAACATATCCAAGTATTTACTAGAAACAATGTTCATCATGCACATAAAATTGTCTAGTGTGTTGGTTAGCTCAAAAGGCATTACCACAAACTCATAATGATTGTATTGACTCCGAAAGGCGGTTTTGTGTATATATTCATTAGGGATCCTTACACGGTGGTATGTGGATCGCAAGTTGATATTCGAAAATATATTTTCTCCTCTAGATTGATTGAACAATTCATTGATCCTAGGGAGTGGATAACAGTTTTTTATGGTCATATTGTTGAGTTGTCAGTTATCGATGCACATTCACATCGTATCATCCTTTTTCTTTACAAATATTATAGGTTCTCCACAAGGAAACAAACTCGGTCAGATATAACCCCTCTCTATCAATTCATATAACTGTAACTTGAGCTCCACCAAATTTGGTACGCTCATGCGGTATGGGGATTTTGAAGCCGGTACTGACCCTAGTGTCAATTCTATGGAAACATCTAAGTCCTGCTTGGGTGGTAGTACTGGTATTTCTGTAGGGAATGCATTTTTCAAGTTTATGAGAACTGTAAAGTCTTCAATTTGTTGATCTCTCTTGGATTCTACATCCTGGATGTTAACTACAAAATGTTTGCAGGCCTTCCTTATGCATTTCTTTGCTTGTAAGGTGAATATTTGTCTAACATAAATCTTATTGGGTATTCCTTGAATATTTCTTTGATTCCTTTGGATGTCTTTGCATAAGATTGACTTATTTAAATAGTTAAGCATGACATGGTGTTGTTTCAACTAGTACATTTCTATAAGTACGTGATATGATCCTAAGGGTAAGATATTTTGGTCTATATTAGTTGGAAAATAGTTCATGTCTATCTTGCATTCTTTTACTAGTTCTGAAACCTTTCTTTTTGTACCAGTGGCTAGTTGTACCAGCCATGGTTTCTCATGTTCTTCTTTGTTTATTCTACATGTTTAGACAATATTGGGGGGAACATAGCTTCTGAAAGCATTGAGATCAATTAAAAATGAAATAGATGTGTTCAAAACCTTACCTTCTATTTTGACCATAGTGGCCTACTGGTATTCTTGTCAGTCGTCCAGTGTTTCATACATCCTAGGTGTACTATGCATGCCTTCTACTATTGGGTCTTCTTGTAAGTTTTGCAGGAACCCATTTGTCTTGTTTGGGAAATCTCTGGCATAATGGGGCCCTTGACAATTCCAGTAGCTGACCTGCAGCGAGGAAGCCTTGGCTCTTGCGTTTGTTGTTGGTTCAATGGCATTTGGTGTGAGAAAATTTGGATCTGCAGTAGGATTGTCTAAATTTTTGTTAGGTGGGAAACTATTGTTTTTTTTCCTGTAGGAATGTGGCTAAGAACTGGGTTTTCGGTTGTCTGAGAAGGACCTAAATCTGTCTCGATTTTTTCCATATTTTTCTGTCTTAGTTGTCCATGTTCATAACAAAGTCTAGCCTTGTGTAAGGTGGTGTCTATAGTTTTGGGCATGTCAAACTCAATTTTCTCTCAAAATTTTTGAGGGAGACATCCCAAAAATTGTTGCATCTTTCCTTTTTCATCCTTTATGTAAGGTACATAATCCAACAAATCTAAGAATTTGTTGATAAAGGCATCCATAGTTAGGGATCCCATCTTTTATTTGTGGATTTTTTTTACTTTTCTATCAAAGAATACTCTAGACATGTATTTTTCTTGGAATATTTTGTTGAAATTACTCCATTTGATATCCTTTAATTCATCTCTGTTAGTATGTTTCAGGTCTTTCCACCATCTAGATGCCTTTCCATTTAAGTTGTAAATGGCCATTCAGGATTTCATCTCATTGGATTAATTATCTACTAGAAAGTATTTATTCATACCTAGGATCCATTCTTCAGCCTTCTCTGCGGTATTCATTTCCCCTTCATCAATTGGGGATTTGATATTTCGAAATTATCCCTGAAGGATATCAGCATGTTTCTTCCTTTCCTTGCAAGGAGAGGGTGAGCCATCACTGGAATAACTTTGATACTGTTCTTCTATGAAGTCATGGGTGTGTTCTTTTCCCCCCTCTCTTGGAATGCTGGTACTTTTTTTATGATGATAGTTTTCTTTGGATTTGTTTGTTGAGTGGGTGGACTGCTTAAGGGGTTTTACCCCTGTCAAGTTCTGAAGATAAGATTTGTTTATTGCTTTCTTCTCTCTCCTTTCATTATTGTTATCATATTTAAAACTATGTAAATCTAGTTGTAGACTCTGTATAGTATTCATTAAGTTGAAATTCAATTCTCTTCTTCTCAGGGTGGGGAACTTAGGTTCCCATATGTACTTTTGTTCTCTTAGGTGTCCATGATTCATACTTCTCTTTATATCTGTAGATCAAACTGTCAGTAACAATATTATTCTGTTATTTTAAAAATCACATTAAAGTTTTGAAATATATATTTCTCGAACGGATGTTCAGTAGCAATCCCATAAGGTAAATTGTATGGTCCATAAAACTATTAGGATCTAATGGGTCATCTAAAATTACTTCAGCATTGTATAAAATTATTAGGAAAAATACTTGTATTCATGTTTTGGATTTCTCTTGTAGGTTAATACATGGTATTCTATTTTCGATGATATTTATTGTTGTTTATTTGTATACTGATGTTTCTTGTATATTTATGTCATTTACTTGTTTAGTGATGTTTTTGGTGTGATTCGGAGTCCACTCACTTTTTACTTGTTTATAAATGTATGTTTATCACGTAATCTAGTCTCATTTACTAAAATGGCATTGCTAACTTACCTCTGATTCTAAAGGTAAAAGAGTGGCTATATTTACCTAACGACTCAACGAAAATGTATGAAGGTTGCTTGTAAACTTGGGCTTACTTAGTTCATTATGAACTAATGCATGAGAAATTCTTTGATTGCAGGTACTATGAACAAACTTAAGTTTTATGTAATGTTAAAGGATTAGTTTGATCCATCATATAAAAGTTCTAACCTTTGAAACCAAGGTTAAATACATATAAAGGAAGACATAAATACAAATGAGGAGGACTTCAAAACTACAGGTAGTGGTAAATGATTTAAATTCTAGTCAAGTTGGTTGTTTCTTTAAAGGATACCATGTGAAAGGCTTTGTGTCGCCTTCGATGTTGAACTATGGATATGAAAAAAACTCTGATTTTGAAACCCTTATTTTATGCAAAAATGGTGAGGGGAGTGAGATCCCTGGTTGGGGTTTTCGTTAGCAAAGTGTGGATACAAGGTTTGCAGATGCACCTTCATTTCCTAGGTATGCTCTTCTTCTTCCCTATAATTTACAACTTTTACTTGCTCCTTATTTTTTTGAAGCATGCTCTGATGTTTGGACTGATTTCATGGCATGTTTAGCATTGGAGGAGAATTGTGACTGAGGGAAAATGATGAATCTCAGAGGGATACTAGGTGAGCCCATGTTTCAAGTTCCCTTTACCTTTAGTTGGTTGTTCTTTGTTTCAATGAGGATTTTGGGATGCATTGCATGTTGTTTTAATGGCTTTTTGTTTAGATTTTACAAGGTTTTAATGTATTTATGAGGTTGTTCGGGCATTGGTTGAACTTGTAATCTAATATTGACCATGGGTGAATTACTACCTACTTAAATCCCTATTTATGGAATTTCAAGGTTGTATCATTGTTATATTTCATGCACTCTATGTTGATTTAAATTATGAAATCATGGTCTCGTCAAATTTTGGGAAAAGATTTTAAATGGTGAGAATGTATCTTGTTGTGGATGCTTTGTATTTGGTTTTAAATGTTGATAGATGGTGACTAAGGATGTAAATCATGGGTTTTTCAATCCCTACATTTTGAAGTTTAAACTATTATGTATACTCCCATTTCCAGCACTGTTGGGATATGGTGAAACGATTTTCACTTCAAATGTTTGCTCTATGTGTTTAAGAGAATTTCTGGGTAAATGTAGTTGATTTGGTTTTACAGAGACTCTTTAACTCAAATATATTGTTTAAATTTATCTGGGAAACATATTTTGACTTTTGTGGTGATATGTTACATTAGTAGTGCCATCTCCGGCAATGGCACTCTTTGTAAGTATTGTTGGATTGAAAAATCTTCTGTTTGATTCACTTTTATACATAAGGATGGGAAAATCACTAGCTTTGTTTTCCTATAAAATATAAATGTCATGCTAGAATTATTTCTATGCCAACTCTAGAAGCGTGGCCCTTCCTTTTATAGGATGGATGGAAAATTCACTCTTATGGGATTTGATGGTTGGTTGGTTATCGTGATACCTTGGTTCACTTATCTGAGTGGACATGTATTTTTAGTTACTTCTTTTAAAAGTTTTAAATAGGATTCCATCTAGCTTTTATGGGATTCGATGGTTGTTTGTGGAGTTATATTCGTAGTTTTGGAAATGTTTAATGGAGTATATTTGGGAATCCAAGGGTTTCGACCCCTGGTTCACTACCATGTTTTATCATTGTCCCGTGAATCGTTATTTAATTTATAGTTTATTTATTTGGTTATATTTGTAAACCCTTTGTGGATGTTCTATAATAAAATTCTAAGTGTTTTACTTTTAATCTAAATTTATAACCCTGCATGATGATTGTACAAGTATTGAGTTTATAATCTAGATTTAATATACAGAGCTCCAGTACGATCTTTCTCTGTTGTAGTGATCTTCGCTTGGAAAGTTCATTCTGTCCTATTTTTAAAATGGTTAAATAATTGTTTGATTTTTAAAGGGTTTTTTTCTAGGATCCATGGTTCTTATGTTTAAGGATTTATGTGTCGATTCAATGTTGTTTACGATGTTTATAAGGGATTAATCCAGGATTCGAATATAAACCCTAAGACATTTGTAAAATGTTTGGAAATAATTTATCACAATCCTTATAAAAATTTAACCTTAGATTCTATCCTATACCATAAAACATAAAAAGAAAACATTTATTCAAGTTGATGAAGGATGATTTACAACTTCCAATACAAATATTAATAACTATAATCTTATCCTATAAACATATTAAAATCATAAATAAAATACGATATAGTGTAAACCTTTTACCTGCAAATGTGTATCTTGGAATAACTCTATCACCATGCACACTTCAACAAAAAATTAGTAGATAATACTCTGTTTTTGACCTCTGGAATGGTAATTGGATGACCTCAGAATTTCCAAGTTCCTCTCAACCTTGATCCAAACTGTTCTTGGTTCTTAATCGGATCCCCCCAAGTTGGCTCCAACATGCAAGAGAAAACTAGAACACCTAAGGATGAAGCTACTGGTCTTTTGAAATTAGGCTCTGTATTCTCTAATTACTATGTTTCGAAGTCTTCTCCAATCCCATATAGGAATAATGATCAGATCCCCCTAGCCTTATCTTGGTTTTTTCTCTTATAGATATTCTTTAGAAAAGGGGCAGTTGGTTAACTTCGGTTAAATCAATATTTAAATACTTTCTTGAAAATAACTCTTAGTTTGATTTATATGTAATGTATATTAATTTTTGATAACTAGGAACTTTTTATTACTTCCTACTTGAGTTTAGAAAAGAATCTTTATTTATATATTTAGTTTATAAGGTAATATATACATAGAGTTTTACTTATTACTTTTATTATATTTATTTATTTACACACACACACACACACATACATACTTATTAATCATCTATTATTATCCATGCATTATATAACATAATTGTTTACTCGATGCTTCCTTAGCTTATGTTAATTCTTTTAATAAGGCCTTCTGCAGGGCTTGGTTGGTCAACTAGGACATGTATCCCTATATTCCTTGCATGTTGGATTCCCTCGTATTCATGGTATTATCTTGCAGTCCTTGATGAGAAATAGATTGTGATTTCAATTACTCGACTTAAATTAGTATGATGAAGGTTGGTGCTATTCAGAGTCTTTCCAACTCAACACCTTTAATTAAAGTAACCCCTAGTGCTATTTAGATCTTATGCTCAACATTATCAAAAGTGCGTTACACTAGTGTAATTCCATAATATTTTGCTCAACACAAGTACTAATATACATTTGTACAATAAACCTAGGGATACAATGGCCAAATATATGATGATCCAGATCTTATGCTCAAAATCATGTTAGAGTGCTCTAGGGATTATACCCAACACTTTTATTCTTTAATTGTTTGGTTTACTTATGTTCTCCATAGCTTACGCTCAACACATACCCTCATAACGCATGTGCTCTAGGGATTATGCCCACCACTTTTATCCTTTACTTGCTAGAGTTACCTATGTGCTCCAAAGCTTATGCTCAACGCATAGTCTCATATCCCATGTGCTCCAGGGCTTATGCCCAACACATCATAGAAATCAATTATGCATATCAGTCTTTTACAGAATACATCACAAAAACACCATCTCAATATATTAGGTCTTGTTGCCAATCACATAATAAATAAATCAAGTACATCGGGGCCTATCCTCATTACAACAACAATATTCCTTGTCCAAAAGGGCCTATGCCCAATATATAATCATAGAACAAAACAATAAAACATGTGCATTGGGGATTATACCTAGTAAATCTATATAAAAAAACATAACTCACATGAAGTGGGGAATACACCCAAGATATAGAAATAAATATGACACCAAAGTAAATCATGTGTAGTGGGTCTCATACCCAATATAATCAAGGTCAAAATTTGAGATATTACAGGTTGCATGGAAATTCCTAAGGAAATAGTTTCAAATTGGGATGAAAAGTTCACTTCGAACCTTTGGAGGGGGTTTCTCAGAGAATTTTGAACTAAACTAAACATTAGTACATTGTAACATCCATAGAAAAATGGAAAAATGGAGTAGGTGAACCAAATAATTGAAGACATGGTAAAGATATATGTAATGGACAAGCCTAGTAAATAGGAAGACTATTTGTACATAGTGGAGTTTGCTTACAATAATGGTTACCAATCATCCACTGAGATGATTCCATTTGAAGCACTCTATGGAAGAAAGTGTAGTGTTCATATGAATTGGGAAAATCCTGTGGATAGGATAAATGTAGGACAAAAAATGCTTCAAGAGATGGAGCAACAAGTAACCAAGATTAATCATAATTTGAATATTTATTAACAAAATTAGAAGAGCTATGCAAGTAAAGATAAAATCCATAGATAATTCTAAGTGGGGAACAAAGTATTTTTGAAGGTTAAAGGAAATTTTTTTTCATTAGAGTTGGGTAACTACAAGAAGTTCGATGCTACATTATGTTGAACATTTGAATTCCTGATAAAAATTGGACTAGTTTCCTACGAATTAGATTTACCTCCTTTGATATATATAATTTTTTCCACATTTCCTTGTTTAAAAAGTATTCTTACGATATTAACCATATAGTTAATTGATCTATAATACAGGTGGAACTTGAAGGAGAAATCCAAGTACAACTAATTTGCATATTAGAAAAAAGAACTAAGACTCATTGGATCATGTCCATAGAGCACATAAAGGTACAATGGACCCATTAGAGTCCTAAAAAAGTGACCTAGGATATGGAAGATAGGACGTGGGAAGAATATCACCATCTATTTTCAAGACTACAGTATGTAAATAATTTTTAATGGTTTGTTTGTAAATTTTGGATATTGAAAAATACCAAGGATGTTGTACATGTTAAGGGGAAGGGAACTAAAACACCCCTGAGATAAAACCCTAGTTTGAAAACTGTAATTGTGTAAATTATTATGAGTATCTGTGTGGTATCAAAACCACAACTGGATGTGGCTGAGTCAGAGTGCTAAAATATCGGAGACTCAGGTATTCAACCAAGACACTGAGGGGATAATTTATAACCTTATTTAAAAATGGTACCTTATAAGAAATTCTTCCATGTGCCATAAATGACCAATTGTCTACCTTGCTTACTATTTCCCTAGTGTTGGTGGATAAGTGAGTCCATGGAGCTACAGGAACATTGGGGGATGGCCGCACTTGAGAATAGTGTTCTTAGTTTTCAAAAATCTATCTTTCATTATCAATCCCATTCCTTGTAATAATACAAGGGGGAATTTTTTATTCATGATGGTTTAATCATTTGAAAAAGGAGGTAAAAATGCATTCCTTCGGTTTTGTTCATCTCTAATGTTGAAGACAAAAAAATTACACGTAGCATGTTGAGTGAGAATGAAATGCGCAAGAGAAAACACATTATATAGAGAATGATCTTGCTTGAATCCAAGTTGTATACCTAGGATGAACTATTGAAGAAGATAATTGGTTCTTAATTGAGGAATAATTGGTTGGGTCAAGACAGTGTTCAGAACCTGAAGAGTAGTTCCCATTTTTTATTGACACACAATGGTAGTTGGGTGTACTAAACAAAATATATAATAAATAAACACTAATAAATATTAATAATTACATAAACTAATACTTAAAGAATATACAGCCTCATGAAATGTTATGCCTCTTTACATAATGGCACCAACATGTTTATTTATACAGGCATTATTCTCATTGTAATATCATCTCTTATATTATTAATCTTATATTTTATTATTCATGGAGTATTGTAATATGGCTTATTTGTGTTGGCTATTTCCTTAAGAAATGATTTTTTCGTTTCATTGGTATCAAACCCATTCCGATCCTGGTTGTTGGAGACACCATTCATTCATATATTCTCTCAAATACTTGGTCCTTAACCCTACCAACTTTTGGCTACGTAAAGATTAGAAATTACATGAAGAAAAGTTATTTGGCTACGAAAATTTGATTCAAGAAGTAATAACTCGGGGAAAATAAAATAAATTTAGCGTCGCTCCAATATCCATCACTCGTCCATCGTTGTTTCGCCGCCATACTTTTTCTCACTTCCACTTCCTTCTCATATGTCATTCATGCCCTTTCTTACCCTTTTATGCCTCTATTTAGACATGCTTCCATTTGGCAGGCCTACCTCCAATTGTCCTTGTTCGTTTCCATCCATCTCCCAATTTATGAAAAGCACTTCATCCCCACGATGTATTCCTACTACTCTGCCCTTTATCCTCACTCCTATGGCTTCTCACCACCCTCCTCAATTTTCTCTTGCATTCCCTGCTCCTCCTCCTATCGCCATGCTATTCCTAGCCTCCTGTTCTTCTCATCGCATCCCCGACCACCCTTTCTCCTTGCATGCATGCTTCTTCATCCCTCTCACACACATCCTACGTACTCTCCTCCTTGCGTCTTCAATTCCTATCCCTGACCCGCTCTCTACATACCTCTGCATCCTCCTCTACAACCTGCAAGGCTGCATTTCCCATCCCACTCACTCATTCTTCTTCGACCACACCTGCACTCTCCTATCCTCCTTCCACTTCAATATCCCACTTTCGCTCATATGATCTCCACTCTGCTTCATGTGCTACACTCTGTTGTTTCTCTCCTCCATACATTGTGCTAGTCATACCCCGATGCTCCTCTCCACGGGATTCTCTCCTCCGCATCTTGCAACATACCTCCAGGTCGTAGTTACAAGACAATCATCGTGACTATTAAGAAAAGATTGCACAGTGTGAAGGAAATAACTGTTATAGAGCCACCAACCAATAAATAAATAAGTAAAAAAAATTTGGCATTAGAATATTATCTTGTATATAGTGCATAAGGAATTACAGTATTAAAGACGTTGGCCATGCATTATAATATTATCATAAATAAAGTGCATAAGGAAATGATATTGTGGTTAAATTAAAAAAAATAAAGGTAAAAGGAAGAAAAAAGTGTTGAAATATAAAGGCGAAAGTCATAATCAAGGAATCTTAGAGGAAAGATTGTTAAAATTTGTGAAAAAAGAAAATGGAGTCTCCCGCGAAAAACAAGGAATATTTTCAAGCACTTTAAAAAGTCATGCTTCAATATTATTCCAAATAAAAGGAACAAATAGAGGGAAATACATGACTATTTCTATTGCTCCCGTCAAACACAATAATTATATTAGTGTTGACATTTAGTGTTGACATTTCTAATGAGATGCGATCCAAAGTCAAATCTAGGTGAAAGGTTAGACCTCTAAAATGCGATATAATATGAAATAAGAAATTTTCAATTTAGTATTGGAGATTATTCCAATATCTTGCAATTCATATTTAAATACTTTTCGAGTAGTGATGGTGAGTTAAATTTGAGATTACCTTGGATAGAGACATTGGGGACTTTTATCTTAAATGTTGAAAAGTAGTTTATGGAATTTCCTTACAAAAAAAAGAAAAACACATTTCACAACATTAACATGAAGTCAGAATCGGAAGTCGCAACATTTGAATACTTCAAAGAAATATCATAGGTGACGTCGGAGGGAAACGAGGAATCAACATAGACATTACAGAAAGAATTGGACAAGGTTATCGTAGATAAAGAAGAGATATATCGTCTAAGAGATCATAATAAAAAGTTACTGTTACAAATAAAAAAGGAAAAGGATAATATTCAATGAAATCAACAGTTACAAGAGGAGAATGAAGATCTACAAAAATAATTATCATGAAAGGATGAAGAAAGATCTTCCTTAAAAAGGGTTAATCAGGAATTGCTAGAGAAAACAAAAAACTTAAAATAAAGAGAACACAAACATCAATATAATCAAAATGAAGTGGACAAGTCAAACTATAAAGAATAAATATTACTCTTAAAGGAACTTAGTTAGGATACTTATACGAGTTAGGAAACTAAAGGACGAGAATAAATATTTACAAGAAAAACTAGATTGCAAAGGATCAATTATCGCATGAAAACAATGACTAATGCAATAGAGAAGTCATTGAAGGTTTATATTCAAACATAGGAAAGGAATACAAAGCTTGTCAATGCTCAAATTCATAAGAACAATCATATTGTCACATCGCTACAAGAATCAACAGAAAATGATTCTCAAACACAATCGCAAAAATTGTTAGAAGCACCAAAAGTTAAATTTCTTGGAAACACTTCAGCAATGACTCGAGTACCGTATCACCATCCAAATAACAAGAGTCGTTATGATCAAAGATAAGAACATGAGGAAAATTACCAGTATTACTCCTACAAAGAGAAAGACCAAATCAACAACTGAAAACAATCAAATAACAAACAATTCCATTAAAGCTAAATATTGGGTGTACAACTTCACAAATGATGCCACATTTCCACACAATGTTTCAAAGAATGTATCATCTCATTTTGTTAAGTGTTGTAACTACTAACACACAATGTCACGAGAAAACGTTACGAGCAAGAATAAGGTATAAAGTATTCTGTAATTATGCTTTCAGGACAAATCAATTCTAAGGGAGAGGGAATGTAATGAACAAAATATATAATAAATAAACACTAATAAATATTAATAGTTAAGTAAACTACTACTTAACGAATAAACATCCTAATGAAAAGTTATGCCTCTTTAGGAAAGGGCACCCAAGATGTTTATTTATACAAGCATCATTCTCATTGTAATTTAATCTCTTATCTTATCAATCATATATTTTATTATTCATTGAGTATTTTAATATGGATTAAATTTGTGCTGGTTATTTCATAAAGAAACAATTTTTTCGTGTCATTGCAATGGTGGGAAAGTTTAGTTCCCAAATATGAACCTGCAAACTTCTTTTGGTCGATGAATTATTGTCTTTGGGTTGCATCTGGTTGCTCCAATGAGATGGAAAATGGTGCAATGAAGTTAACTTAGTGGAATTATGATCACAAAGAATCGTTATTGTTATCATTGTTGTTCTAACACAAGGAATCTAAGGGGATGGATTGTATTATTTGACATGGATTTGGTAGTAATATGATTACCTTCAATGTCAAGTGAGAAATCATGAAAAATATGGGATTGGTGAGAAGTAATCTAGTGAATGCATGAGTCTCAAATTTTGTGTGGAGACCCAGTGAGAGATTTATGAGAATAGTTACCTACGGTTGGGTACAACATGGATGCCATGAATCCAGTTGCCAGAAAGTTTGATTTATGATACTTGCATGAAACTTTATGCTAATTCGGAAGAGAATAAATATATTTTGTTGTGACAGAGAAAATTACTATGTTGTTAATGAATGATGTCCTAACTATTGAATGAAAAATTGTTAGATAGAGTATAATATCCATGATAACAAATTGATTATGTGATTGATTCATGATGATTTTTAAGTTGATGTTAAGTGATGTATACCATAGCTTAAAATTGGTAGAGAAGCCAATATGTTCCAAAGGTTGTTATTTTTTCTATTTGAATGAATTAATCCTTAATTGGCCATTGGTATCCAAAGCAAAATGATCTATAGGATGCAGTTAATTCTTTCCATGCATGAAGGGGTTAATTATATAATCCATTCCAGTTTCATAGTATTTTTACAAACATGTAAATGTTTTGGTAAAGAAATGGTTATGAAATTGTTTATGGGAAATAGATAATATTTACATTTTTGGGCTTGAATGCTTTTACACTTGGAATTGTCGGATAAAGGATATGGTTCCTTAGTTATCCTAGGAATGCCTTGTTGATATTGAAGGTTGTTAAGCTGGTTGAGTTTCCAAATGCTTCCCTAAGTCTGTACTTGTTTGAATGTGTTAACCGTCAATAAGTGTGTTTCAATGATCATCTTAATCAAACTATTGTTCATTAACTCTGATGATTCGAGGTTGAGGAGGTTTTCGAATTCCATTGAAAGTCATTGATGTTCATTTTTTAACCTATGGTTGGTTGTCCTTAGTTGTTTCTACTCAAAGCTCAAGTTTGTTAGTGTGGCAATCAATTTCTAGATTTGAAAGGTTCCTGAACCTAGCTATTCAACCTGTCAAAACATTACACACTTTAAAATTAAGCTTTCTTGATGTTTCCTCAGGAGACAAAGCAATGGTTTTCCCATTCGGAAGAATCAATACTTTTCCAAAGTTTTTGGAGATGTTCCATCACCTGAAATCTGACTTTCAACCTGATGATATCAAGATTGGAAGTTGGGAGATTTTTTGGGACGTTCTATTTGCTCGTACTATTTTTTTTTTCTGTCGATGCATTGACATCAAAATCATCTAGTCAAGGGATTTTTAGTATTTTTTTATTTTCCAATGAAAACTCCTAAATTTTGATGTGTCCACATCGAAAATTATTTTTGTTTTTTTCGACTCCCGACATCCAATATGCCAACATTGGGAATCATAAGCAAGAGCGCATTTCCATGTTTTGACATTGGGAATTGGAATTCAAAAGAGTTTTGTTGTAATTATGGTTGTTGGTGCAAAATCCCAACTTCCAATGTGCTAACGTCAGAAATTGGAAGTTGAGAGGATTTCATTGCAATTTCATTTCTTGGTGCCATCTTCCAACCTTCAATGTGTTGACATCGAGAATCAAAATTCAAGAGTGTTTTATTTAAATTTTGTTTAATCGTGTCAACTCCTCACATCCGACGTGGCAACATCATAAGTTAGAAGCCTAGGTGTTTGTGATAGTCTAGTTTGGTATCAAGTCGACTTCTGACTGTCGATTTCAGCAAGGAAAGAATCAACAATTTAATGTTGGTATTGATAGTTTAGCATTAGGATTTATTTTTAATTGCTTGGATTATATGTTGAGGGATGAAGAGATCTATAAGATTGGAGGATGTATTTTAAACCATTAGGAAATTTGGTTTATGATTTTTAATGTTTGTTTAATAAATTTGTTATATGTAATCAGGCTATCTAGCCTATGAATCATTCTGTTTCCATGTATTTAATTTGATCTAACTCATTCTTAGTTATTTAATTTTTTTAATTAATTTTTCTTGTAAATTTAGTGCCTTAGTTAACACTCTGTATGTGTTTTTAGCTAAATATTTTTATTTAAGTAGCTAAGTAAGGTGAAAGAATGTTACAATTAAATGTTTATTTTATTTTATTTGTCTTTTTTATATGTATATATCGGTTATTTAAATTTTCATATATAAAAAAAATAAAACTCTATTATATAGGCACCTTCCCATACTTATCTATAAAACTAAATAAAATTCCAATAGAAACCTTCCCAAATATGTTAATTAAACATTTACATTGAATACATTATTTTAAACTATAAAAAACAATTATAACTGAACATATTTTGATAGTACATGTCTAATTAAATCCACTAAGGTGGAAGTTCTTCCCCCAAAATACTAGGAATGTTGTCATACCAGCGTAGATCCAAATCCTCAGCCCAGAGGAATCAAATCTCTTCATAGGTATCCATTGATTTGATTCAAACCAAAAGACACATCTTTTTATTTAAGGTCCACATATAATATTTTATTATTAATATTTAATATTATTTATGGCCCACATATAATATTTTTTATTATTTTTTATTTTGTTATTAACTAACATTACAACATTTACCCATACATCGTTTTAAAACCATATGCAAGGCCCTCCTACAACTATGGGTTGTTTAAGAGGCCTTGCACATGGTCTTAAAACCATTTACAAGGCCCTCCTAAACCATGTACAATAAAACGATGGGTTGTTTAGAAGGCCTTGCACATGGTTTTAAAACCATGCACATGGTCTTAAAACCATGCACATGGTTTATGGTTTTAAAACCATGTGCAAGGCCAACATTTTTTATTATTTTGTTAAGTAAAAACATTAAAACATCTCCCCCATATTGTGTTTTTTTCCTCACCCATATTTTTTTACGGATAATTAAATTTTTACTTTCTTATTGTTTTGTTAGGTAGAAACATTTCAACATCTCCCCCATATTAGGTTTTTTTATGGCTGACATTTATTTTCGCTTATTGCGCCGAGAGGCGCTCTACAACCCAGTATGGGGGATATCTTGTAACGTTATGTAGCGTAACGTAAAGTTACATTACATAACGTTACATAGATGTCGGCTATAAAAAACAAAACTTTTAATTATCTTCCAAAATAAATGTCGGCCACAAAAACAACCTAATATGGGAGAGATGTTGTAATGTTCCTACCTAACAAAATAATAATAAAAAAATAAAAAAATTTAATTATTTGCCATAAAAAATGTCGATGAGAAAAACAACACAAAATAGGGGAGAGGTTGTAATGTCTTTTCATAATGAAATCATAAAAAATAATAAAAAATAAAAAAATGAATTATCGACAAAAAAAAATGTTGGTAGTGCACATGGTTTTAAAACCATGTGCAAGCTCTCCTAAACAACCCATGATTTTAGGAGGACCTTGCACATGGTTTTAAAACTATGTATGGGGGAAATATTCTAATGTTCTTTCCTAACAAAATAAAAAATAATAAAAAATATTATATGCATCCATAAATAGTATTAAATATTAATAATAAAAATATTATTTGTGGACGTTAAATAAAAAGATGTGCCTTTTGGTCTTGAATGCAATACTTAAGAAGAGGTCTGCACCTCCAAAGATTTGATCCCTCTCGGCGCTTGATAGAGCCTAGGATTTGGATCTATGCTGGTAATTAAAAAATTTATTTTTTATTAATAAAAATAACGTTACGTAACGTTACATAACATTACGTAACCATAACGTTACGTAACCATAATGTTACGTAACGTTACATAACATTACATAACCATAACGTTACGTAACGTTACAATATCTCCCCCATACTGAGTTGTAGAGCACCTCTTGGTGCAAAAATATTGATGGAAACCTGGTTGTGTAACTTGAAAAAAATGAACTAACCCCTACTTTGAATTTTTAACTTATTAAATCATTCCATTTTATAATATTATATTACAATTATTAGTAAAAAAGAAACAAAAATTCAAGGGTTTTTTTATGAAAAATTACACATGGGGCTTTTATGAGCCAAATGATTTAATAAGCAAAAAAATCAACTTTTCTAGTACATCATTGATTGGAATAGTTATTTCTATGACAAGGATAATAGAGGTGACCAAATGATTTAATAACAAAAAAAAATCAACTTTTATAGTACATCATTGATAGGAATAATGATTTCTATGACAAGGATAATACATATGGGACTTCTGTGATTTGATGAGTAGATAATCTTCATATTTATTATTTGTAGTGAATTATTGAATGAAATATTTTATTTAAGTAAAATTTCATTTTGATGTATTTAATTTTTCAATATTTTAACAATGTCATTTTAAAATGGATAAAGATCTCAAGCTTGTTATTACATGGTAATTCTTATAATTAGTTGGAATTATATCTAGTAAAATTATTATTAAATTAAAAAATATGATACACTAAATATTTTATTCATTATTTTTTCTTAATTAACATAGATCTATTGAAACACAAATCTAATTTCTTGTAATTTTTTAATTTTTAACTTTATTCATATATTAAAATTTTACATCTCAAGAAATTTGATTCTTTTCCAATGGATATGTGTTTAAGATTGATTTATGGGTGAGTGAAAGCTAATTAGGATCACTCTTGGCACGTTAGATGCGATAGAAAACAAAACCAGCAACCATCCCTCAACTTAATTGTATTTTTTGAGATACTTACACAAAATATCCTACTTTGAGTAAAAAAGATGAAATGTACTAAATTGAATCACATTTCCCAATATATAAGTTTTATGTATTGAAATTTTTTATAACTATGCCAAGTTTCATTTTTTCTAATAGTCACTTTTTATATTTTAGGAAAATGATAAGGTATATGTTTTTGTGGGTGCATTCTTTGAGGGTCTAAATGATTGTTCCATGCTACAAAAATATGCATGTGTGTAGAGAACATATAGAATTAGTGCAACGATATTTTTCGAAAATAAAAATAGTAATTTTTTTTTTAATTATCAAGTGACCATTCCTCGAAAATGGTACGTCTTTTGTGAGTGGAGCCTTTCAAGGTCTGAATGAAATAATCACAAAATGTTTTTTTTTATAGAATGTAGAGATTAGTGTCTTCTAGTGCACCATAGAATTTGTTTTATAAAACAATTAAGAATTGAAAAGTTATGGGAAAAACACTAGCAACATGTTTTTTGAGTTGAGTTAGGACACAATAGAAATTGAAAAAAATAGGAAAATAATATTTTTAAATAAAAATTACATATTTTGAATCTGTAGAAAAAAAACTATTTATGTTTAAGATGTCATAAAAAAATATTGCGTGTAGCATGATGTAACGAGTGCGTAAATAACAACTTCTTCCGAAACTAGAAGAAATGCCCAATTAGTTATTGTTTATCATATACCATAGTACATGTTTGGTATTACTGAAGCAAACTCCAAACCATACACATAGGAATTTTGGTGACATGGAAGCAAGTGAATTGGCATGGTTTAGGTACTACCAAATGAAAGCGTCTTGTGTTTAAATTCAAATTACATTTCCCTCCCTTATTGAATTAGAAAGTGTGTGTGTGTTATAGAACTACAAAACACACATGCGTTATATAACTACAAAATGAGTGTGCATTAACGAACTATAAAATGCGTGTGTGCTATGTAGTTCTATAATGTGTGCACATTGTAGAGCAAACAATATAGCACTATATGCAATACATCAAATGTTAGGTTAATAGTTGGGAGGGGGTGTGGAAGGGTCAAGGGCCTAGGAGGATTTTGAAAGATCAGGTGGGGATGCTTAGTAGTTGAGAGGGGGTGGGGAAGGGTTAAGGGCCTAGGAGGATGTTATAAGTTCAAGTGGGGATGGTTAATAGTTGAGAGGGAGTGGAGAAGGGTCAACGGCCTAGGAGGATGTTGTAAGTTCGAGTGAGTATGTTTAATAGTGGAGAGGGGGTGGGGAAGGGTCAAGGTCCTAGGAGGATATTGTAAATTCAAGTGGACAGAGATGAATGGAATGGGAACATGATGGGTTATAAGGGTGAAGCGGAGTGGGGATTGAGAGCACTATTATGAGGAGAAGAGGTGTTGAAGATGTATAGGGTTAGAAGCAATATGCGACACTTTAATGAAAAAGGGAGATAAGGTGGAGGGGAGGAAGAGGGTTTTCATTTGATGAGAGAGAGAATCGGTGAATGGAGAGGTGTGGTATATTAGAAGAGGAATAGGGTGCATCGGAGGAGAGAGGAGGAAGGAAGGGGAAATTGAAGAGAGGGAAATGAGTTGTGATAAAACATAGAATAGGGGTCATAATGAGGTAGGGGTTGAGGAGAAGGGATAAGTTGAAAAAATAGAGTAATAAGTATAAGAGAGAGAGAGAGAGAGAGAGAGAGAGAGAGAGAAGGGAATGTGAGGGAGGGATGGATATAGAGTGAAGGAAAGAGATAGTGGGGGAGGAATAGAAGGTGTGTGTGTGTGTGTGTGAGGAGGGGGGATATATATATATATATATATATATATATATATATATATATAGGGAGATAGAGAGAGATGGTATCAAAGATAGAGGGTGGAGGCTTGAGCGATGGAGAGAGAGGGAGGTTGTTAGAGAGACAAGCGTGGAGAGGGAGGGTGAAAAGAGATAGGGAAGGATGGATACAAATTGAGAGAGAGAGAATGATGGACGAAAGGATAGTGAGGGAGGTATAGAGAAGGTGGAGAGAGTTTATGAGAGAGAAGAAATGAGGGAGGGATACACACACACATAGATATATAGAGAAAGGTAGGAGTGACAAACACACACACACACATAGAGAGAGACAAATAAAGGGGTGAGTGACAAAGAGAGAGGGGGGATGGGTGAACCATATAGGGAGTGATATGGAGGGAGGGATAGTGAGGGAGGTATATAGAAGGTGGAGAAAAGTTATGAGAGAGGGGAGAGGTAGTAACACACACACACACATATTTTATGTGGGAGAGAGAGGGTGAGAAGTGAGCGATATAAAGATGGGGGGGAGGGTTGAGTGATAGAGAGAGATTCAAAGAGGGAGGGATATTGAGGGAGTTATAGAGAATGTGTAAAGAGGTTATGAGAGAGGAGGAGTGAGGGAGAGACACACACACATAGAGATACAAAGAGAGGGGGGAGGGACACACACACATAGAGAGAGAGAGAATGATTATGTGGGAGAGAGAGGGGGGGTGAGAAACAATGAGAGAGGGGGAGGGGGAGCGATAGAGAGAGAGTGATGTATAGAGGGATAGTGAGGGAGGTATAAATAAGGTGGAGAGAGGTTCTGAGAGATGGGGAGTGAGGGAGGGACACACACACACACATAGAGATAGAGAAATGGGGGGAGAAACACACACACATAGATATGGAAATACAAAGGTATGGAGGGCCAATGAGTAAGTCACAGAGTGATAGTGAGTAAGGAAAATGTGTAGCCATAGATTATGAAAATATTCTCTAAGGATTGATTCTTTTATTTCCTCCCTTGACCATGTTGATTACTTAATACCCATATCTAATTCTTAAAACCTTTTAAAGGCATGTGCATATTTTATTCGAGACCAAGAATACCTTGAGTGGGTCACGTGTGGTGCTTCATGGATATTTTAATTAACATGGGTTCCTCAAATATTCCTTTATGGCCTAAGGAATGAACATATTCCCTCAATCATGTCTCGAAGGTCCCATACCTACTTCTCAAAACCACCTAATTCCACTAACATCCATATTAATATTCCAAATATACCTATGAGATGCCATGTGTGATTTCTTAAGGCATCCTTCCTATCCTTGGATGCCTAGAAGATTTAGTTAGGGCTTAAGGCCTGTTATGATTATTAATCCTCCCTTGGTTAATTTTCTATTAGAATAATTATCCTAACTTAGGAGCCTTAATTAATTATTTGGGTCTGCTAGTAAAATTGGGTCCACTTGGCCTAATGGGGCCACATGTACCAGCCATTGGACTGTGGGGATCACTGGTAGAGGTTAAATTCCACTTACTAAATGTGCATACATCAATTTGGGCACCTCCTAGAGCAATCCCTACATTTCAGGAGCCACTAGGAGTCCCAACACCAACCTACTTCAGTTAATTGGAGTTAGTACTAGTTAGTCGTACTTAGCACCCAGTTACTTTCAGTTAGTTCAGAATCAGTTAGCTAGTGCATGCGTTGCATGGATAATGCATGGCTACATATGGAGTAGGTGCCTTTTCACATCTTTCACACTCAATTGCACTGAGTTAACTAGATGTCATTGATTGATTGAGTTGTTGGACATCAGTGAGTTAATCTGTTGGACTCCGATATTTATTGAGAGACCATGAGCTAGAGATTCAGTTAAATACAGTCAAATCCACTTGGTAGATTCAAATTTCTCCCTAATGCATTCTAATTCTTCCTATTTGTAAACTATTGCAACACCAGATTTATTATTGTGAATGATACTCTAAATTCTTGAGCAATACTTGTCTGTTTCATGTGTGGTTTTCTTTGTTCAGTTTGTATCTTCATTCTCCATTTGTTGAAAAGATTATTAGAACTATCTTCTTGAACATATAAATGGAATTCAAATTCTAATATGGTATCAGATCCTTCTCAAGAAGGTTTCATGCTTGTTTCTCCCCATCGAACATCAGAACCTGATTCGTTTCCACAAAAGTCCCCTATGATGATTTGCTAGCTCTAGATTTAGTCAGAGTAGTGGAGAGAGTGTGACGGACCCTGAAAACATGTTCATGCCAAGAGGAAAAGCATGATTTTAATAGTTTATATGTTTTATTGTGTTATTGCAATGAAATTGACAGGTGCTACGTAGCTTGTGTGAATTTTTGCAGTACTTCTAGCTATAGCAATTATGAGTTCTCAAACTCATAAACCATGGATCCTCACAATTTCCAATTATCTTGATTGGAGGATTGATATGCAACTAGCCTTGTGCAAGAATGGATACCATAGGATCATATATGGATGGGATCCTGAGCCTCATCAGTCTGTAGAATGAAACAAGTTTATGAAGTGTTGTGTAGAAGCATTCATGTACTTGTGTACTTATATATCTAGAGATCTCCTCTTCCACCTAGAAGGATTGAGGACTTGCAGAGAATCCTGGGAGAATCTTGATAGCTTGTTTAACAAACAAGATGAGCTTCGAGGACACATTCTGCAGAATGAGTTGGTATCTTTACATCCCAACAATTTTGAAACTATTGAAAAATTATTTACTAAATGCAATTCTCTAGTGCTCCAATGCAGACAGTGAAGGATAGAAAGGAAGGATGAGTAGAATGTCCTTTTCATACTTAGCAAACTAGACCTTGAGTATTATGTATTTGTTTCCATAATTCATTCCAAGTAGGAAATATTTCCTGGTTGGAAGGTTCCTTCATTATATTCTTTTGTTTTTTAGTCTTTAATTAAGGAGCAAGAGAATTTGATGAGAACGGGATTCATCAATACCTTAAAATATCAATATCTCTTATTTTATGACTATTCCAAAGTGCAAGAAAAGGGGAAATCAAAGAATAAGGATCCAAAGGCAGTTCATTCAAATCCTAAACAAAATCAACAAACTTCTAAAGGGGCCTCTGGCTCGAAGAAGAAGAAATTTGAAAAGAAGTTATGTACCTATTGTGAAAAGGGGTACCATCTTGAATATCATTGTATGAGGAAAGAAATTGATGAAATTTTAGCTCTTCTCAAGCAGCATAACATTGCTTCCCCAAGAGAAAAGAAGTCTGATGAAGAACCACAGACAGAAGATATTGAAAGGTGTCATGCTTTGAAAGTAACTATATCTCCATCCTTAGCATACATAATATATTATGGAGCTTCCAATCACATGGTTGCTTCCAAACAATTTTTTCTCTACCCTCTCACTAAAAAAGAGGTTGAACGTTCACATGGGTTATGATTCCCAGATTCCATTAGAAGGAAGGGGCTCAATCAAAGCGAAGCATGGCGAGTTCAAGAATGTATTATATGTGCCCTCCCTTGCTTTTAACATGTTATTTATTTATCATATGACTCATATAGGCTCTCCCAAGAGAGTTACATTCGATTCAAAATTAGTTAAGATTACAGAAAAAGCCACTGGACTACTTGTAGTGAAAGGCATTGCAAATTACTCTACCAAAGCTTATGATTTTTCACATTTCTTACCTATTTCTCCTCCTACAGCTTTATTGTCTCATGCTAACAATACTAGAAAGTTTTGGCATGAGAGATTTGGCCATCTCAATTTCAAATATATGAATCTAATCCACAATGATAAAATGGTTGAAGGTTTTCCCTCCATCCAAATTTTTGATGGAGTATGTGTTGGTTTCTTGGTAGGTAAGCATCCAAAAAAGAAGTATGATGTTGGGAAAGTACATAGAGTTTCCCCCACACTCGATTTGATACATAGTGATGTCGCAGGACCTATGCCCACAAAATACATTAATGGTTACAAGTAATTCCTCACCTTTATTAATGGTTGTTCACGGTACTGTTGGATCTACTTCATGAAACAAAAATTAGAAGTTTTTGAGACTTTTAAAGTTTTTAAAGCTATGGTTGAGAACAGTTTCAATAAGAAGATCAATTCAATAAGATCGGATAAAGGAGGAGAGTACATCAAAGGATATTTCTAGATTTTCTGTGAATAAGAGGGGATTCGAATGGAACACTCACTTCCATACACACCACATCAGAATGGTGTGGCTGAGAGGAAGAACGGATCACTGAAAGATATGGAAACATGCCTTCTCCATTCCAAGCATCTACCTCCTTCTCGTTTGGTTGAAGCAATAAAATGTGCTTCGTATTTGTAGAATAGGGTGTTAGGATTATTAATCCTCCCTTGTCCAAATTTGGTCATATGTCTAAATCGGGAGTCATGTCTATATCGGGATTCCATTCAGTCTTTATAGTCACTAACACCATTGATTCCACTTGACCTAATTGGGGCACATGTTTCAGTTACTAAAGTGTGGGGAACACTAATTGAGGCTCACTGCCACTTATTGCACTTGATTGCATAAGTTTAGGAGTCTCCTAGATCAATCCCTATAATTTAGGAAGCCACTGGGAGTGCTGAAACCAACCAAGGTCAATTCACTTGAGTTAATGACTAGTCAAGCTAAGTTAGGAGTCAGTTACATTCAATTCTAGTCCTCTACAATCAGTTAGCGCTAGGTTTAATTGACTGCACACATGTAGGGTGCATTTCTCACCTACCACAGTCAGTTAACCATTAGTCAAACTAAATGTAACACTTGAGTTGTGTTTTAGAGCTCTGATGAACTCCGGTTATGGTTTATACAAGGACAGTTAACTATTGGGTCCTCCGATAGTGATTTAGACAAGGTCTTGGTTACCTACAGTAAAGTAGAGTCTAATAAATTCAAACTTCCTCATGTGGATTCGAATTGCTTGTGGATATTAAATCCATTTTACTTCATTGTAATTATCATTCGGATTACTTTTTTTATTAATGAAAGAATTCACAGCTGCAAGCCTTTTGCACTGTTTCATTCTTCAATTGCTGAGTAAATTGTGAGATCTTCTTTGTGAGTTGTGTATTTGTCTATAGATCTATATGCTCAAATTTACATGGTATCAGAGCCTCGATGGACAAGGCACTTATCCTCCTTGGATCTCCTACTGGATCATTTTTTTGTTTTGCAGGTACAACTTCGAAATGAATTCATGAGTTCCTCTTCTCACTCGATCCTCAAACTATTTTGAATGGAAGGTGAAGATGATTATATGTCTGAGAAGACAAAAACTCTTTTCGGTGTCTGATGGATATGGTAGAAATTATTTTGAGAGTGAAAATCACTGGCTAAATGCAAAGGATGCAGCTTTTGAAATAATGAAACTGGCTCTTTCTCCTAGCATGCGCTACCTCAGTAGATCTATTAAAGATCGACAGGAACTCTGGACAAGATTGGACAGAAATTTTGGAAGCACATGGAGCACATCCAGCACCATAAGCATCCTTGATTCAAAATTCTTGGCCTCTACTCTCTCTGATAAAGTTGTTCAAGATGAAGATGAAGCATAAGCTTCTACACAGTCAATTCGAATTGAAGACAGTCTCCATGCAGTGCTTCCTTCTCCTAGTGCTCCAGAAGTTCATGAGATACCTAATATCTCATCTTCTCATATTTCTGAAATAGAAGAAGACATTCGAATCTTTGATATTGAAGAAAAATTCTGCTGCACTTCCATGCAAACATTCACCGGTGATTTTCCTTTAAATTCTGTGCAAAATTTATTAGTAATTGCTTCCGAAAGTGAAGAGAAATTTGATTTTTCTTCCTCTAATGTTGATGCTGGTGTGAAAATATGTAAAAAATTGGATATTTTGGAAGAAATATCAGATTATAAGAGTGAAACATTCGCTCCCCATGATATATATTTTCCAGCAAAATCTTGCAGGTTTGCATGCACCAAAATTCAGAATTTTGAAGAAGAAAAAAGTTGTGCATCCACCATCTCGATTAACCATTTATTTGAATCTGATATTAACCTTATTGGATCTGATATGATATTATTTAGATCTAATACGATATTTATTGTTTTAATATATCAAATTCATAATCTTTCAGTACCTCTTGTAGCTGTTCTCATCAACGGTGTGAAGAAACAAGTACCGCAAGTCTCCTACAAAACTGTTGCTGGGGATTTGATTCCATTTCATAGTTTTGGATCTGTTTTGAACCTATTTAGATCTGATTTACTTTTTGATATGATATTATTTTGTTCATCTTTTAAAATCCAAAAGCATTCAGTCATGCTTGTAGCTGCTCTCACCAGTTCCGGTGTGAAAAATCAAGTACCGCACTTTCTCTTCAAAAATGTTGATGGGGATTTGGTGTTAGTTTCCTCATATGAGGTTGCTGATATTTTATTATGTGATTCATTATCTATTTTAGAAGCTATATCAGACTATGGATCTCAAGCATTCGCTCTCAACAGTCCCAGTGCTTCTCTACCATTGATCACATGCTCATCTCCTCACAGAACTAGTAAAGAGGAAGATTTTCTGCATCCGCTTGGACACCTGCTCCTAACACTTGGGGCTGTTCTTACCACTCATGGTTTGATTTTCATGTCTGAAACATATCAGTTTATTGAGTGTTCCTCACATTCTATGAATTCTCAACAACCTTTTCTCACTTTTCAGTTGACTTCAGTTGCTCTACATGGGTCCAGTCTTCATCCGGCAGCTGTCTATATTTATGATCTAGTCGAGCATATCATTCTTCTTCCAAAGAGGAATATTCCTCCAGACATAATGATGGAGAGGTTCACATGTCAGGCCCCAGGATACCTGTGCACAGAAGAACCAGATTGATCCTGATTCTACTTGCTTAATTAGAAGGGGTTTTTTTTCCCATGTGGTTTTTCCTCGGCACCTTGTTTTGAGTAGTTACCTTACTTTACTTGATGTAATGGGTGACCTATGGTATTAGTTACCAGGGCCCACAGATTGTCCAATTTAGAATTCAAGGGGGGTGTTAGGATTATTAATCCTCCCTTGTCCAAATTTGGTCATATGTCTAAATCGGGAGTCATGTCTATATCGGAAGTCCATTTAGTCTATTTATAGTCATTAACACCATTGAGTCCACTTGACCTAATTGGGGTGCATGTTTCAGTTACTAAAGTGTGGGGAACACTAATTAAGGCTCACTGCCACTTATTGCACTTGATTGCATAAGTTTAGGAGTCTCCTAGATCAATCCCTACAATTTAGGAAGCCACTGGGAGTGCCGAAACCAACCAAGGTCAGTTCACTTCAGTTAATGACTAGTCAAGCTAAGTTAGGAGTCAGTTACATTCAGTTCTAGTCCTCTACATTCAGTTAGCGCTAGGTTTACTTGAATGCACACATGTGGGGAGAATTTCTCACCTACCACAGTCAGTTAACCATTAGTCAAACTAAATGTAACACTTTAGTTGTGTTTTAGAGCTCCGATGAACTCCGGTTATGGTTTAGACAAGGACATTTAACTATTGGGTCCTCCGATAGTGATTTAGACAAGGTCTTGGTTACCTACAGTTACATAGAGTCTAATCAATTTGAACTTCCTCATGTGGATTTGAATTGCTTGTGGATATTAAATCCATTTTACTTCATTGTAATTATCATTCGGATTACTTTTTTTTATTAATGAAAGCATTCAGAGCTGCAAGCCTTTTGCATTGTTTCATTCTTCAATTGCTGAGTAAATTGTGAGATCTTCTTTGTGATTTGTGTATTTGTCTACAGATCTATATGCTCAAATTTACATAGGGTGCCTCACAAGTGAATGGTTGGGGTCACTCCATTCGAAGCACTGCATAGGTATAAGCCCAGTGTATCTCATCTGAGAGTTTTTGGTTCCAAAGCTTGGGCCAGAATACCACTTGACAAGAGGAAGGAAATCCAAGCCCAAAGTAGAGAATGCATTTTGTTGGGATATGCAGAAGATGGAAAATCTTACAAACTAATGGAGGTTGCAACTAGAAGATGCTTCATTGAAGTAAGTGTTCAGTTAAAAGAATATCATTTGCATGATACTCCTCCAGCAACATAGGAAGGTATAGCTATTTATCCACCTATTTTTGATGATGATGATGTGCTAAAGGTTTCATATTTAGATGAATAAGATCACATTCAGCATGATTCTGTTATTGAGACTGAATCTCAGGAGATTCTAGATCTAGATCCAATACCCATTCCTAATTAGAATCCTAAAGCCAGATGGGCTCAAAAGCTTCTTGATGTAGCTATAAGTGATGCTGGAGATCCAAAATATAGAACAAGAACAAGATCTCAGTATCAGAATGAGCAAGCTGCACTATCTCTCACATATTCTCTCTCCATAGTATGGTGTAGCAAATTTCTAGGTCGATGCTACTTGATGATGGCGAATGATCACCTACATGGCCCACAGGAGCAAAAACTTGATCATTCCCTACCTTCACCATCCAGAAGAGACAAACATAGTCATCAGTTTAGAAGTACATTGAGAGGTCCACTAATGGATCATGCTGTTGCATAGAGCTACAAATTTGTAGCAGTGTTTTTTCTCAAGTTATTATTCTAAGGAGGAACCTTCTTTCTTCTAAAGATAGCTTGTAGATTGTTATTTTCCTACTTATTTTGAGGGGAGGGGGGGGGGGGGGGTTCCCATGAGGTTTTCCTCTATTTATTCAGTTGTATTAAGCAATATTTTTTACTATATTTTAGATTGTATTTGGGTGACCTATGGTCTTGTCACTGGGGCCCATAGTTTTTGAAGTTAAGATCCAATGGGGGTGTTAGGATTAATAATCCTCCCTTGGTCAAATGTACATTATATTATTTAGCCTAACTTAGGAACCTTAATCAATTATTTTGGTCCACTTGGCCTAATGGGGCCACATGTACCAGTCCCTGGAGTGTGGGGAACACTGCTAGAGGTTTACAGCCACATACTACATGTGCATGTATCCGTTTTTGCACCTCCTAGACCAATCCCTATATTTTAGGAGCCATTGGGATTTTCGACACCAACTTACTTCAGTTAGTTAGAGTTAGTACTAGTTAGTCTCAGTTAGCACCCAGTTACTTTCAGGTAGTTCATAATCAATTATCTAGTGCATGCCTTTCATGGATAATGCATGGCTACATGTGGAGTAGGTGCCTTTTCCCACCTACAACACTAAGCTGCACTAAGTTAACTAGCTGTCACTGATTGATTGAGTTGTTGGACATCAGGGATTTGATCTGTTCAACTCTGATATTGATTGAGAGACCATGAGATAGAGATTCAGTTAGATACAGTCAGATCCACTTGGTAGATTTGAATTTCTCCCTAATGCAATTGAATTCTTCCTATTTGTAAACTA
Organism: Pseudotsuga menziesii; assembly: GCA_001517045.1. Taxonomy (NCBI): domain Eukaryota; kingdom Viridiplantae; phylum Streptophyta; class Pinopsida; order Pinales; family Pinaceae; genus Pseudotsuga; species Pseudotsuga menziesii. The sequence goes on from LPNX011056521.1 coordinate 521,093, forward strand.
TTGTAACACTGAATTTATTATTGTGAATGATACTGTAAATTCCCAAGCAATACTTGTTTGTTTCCTGTGTGGTTTGTTTTTTTCAGTTTGTATCTTCATTCTCCATTTTATACAAACATTATTAGAACTATTTCCATGGTCTTGATATGCATACCTAGTGCTTAACAAATGATGATGTAATTCCTATTCCCATTAGTATTCAAAGGATTCACTTTCAATGTCATGGGTGATGGTTGGAGGCATCAATTTTGGCCCTAAATGATTAAAAAATTCCTTTAAGGCATAAGGACCAAGTGTTTCCCCCCGCCTGTCACATACCCCAATTTTATAAAATAATGTTATTGTTTTAAATTGATTCCTAAAACATTATGTTAAATTTAATGCTAAGTTGAAACTGATGACTCAGTAGAGTCAAAAGATGTGGAATGTAATTCTGAATATTTTATTTTTAATAAATAAAAAGTGGAGACAACAGCTTGGGAGAGCTGTTAATAAGAGTGTTACTGGTCAAACTGGTGGAAGGAACTAGCTGGAGAGCAAAGGGACAAGTGGCAGCATCCTCAAACACTTCCTATGTTGCAGGTGGCAAATTCCCTACATTTGGGGTCATGATCCCCCAAGAAAGTCGGATCAGAGCAAGTGGCTCAATTAATGACAACTAACCCAAAAAGTCCTAGGCAATCTTTTAAAAATTCCCAATGTAGAGAGCTGAGGCTACTCATATATTTTCCAGGAGAAGAATCATTCAGGGAGAATGCATTTCAAGGAATACATTGGGAAAAGGGAAATTGTAAGGAAGGTGTTTTGAAGGATAAACTGTAGGAACTTGATCTAATACAACTTCTTAGCTGAGAGAATTGACTGACTAGTTTAGGATTCGTAATGAGTCTCAGGACTAGTACTTGGTTATTTGCTTCACCTAGTTCCATCCAGGGAGACCAGAGCAGGCTCGGGGGTCTTGAGGAGTTGCTGTTTGATGGCTCTCCAGAAGTTGGTAGGGAGGAACGGCTTCCCATTGCTGTTGTCGACCAGCTTGAAGAACAGGTTCTGCTATTTACTAATTTCTATGTTAATATCTGTGTGTGAATGAATGATGCATTTTCAGGTTATGATGTAAACTTAGAGAATAGAATATCTTAGCTTGTTTAGTAATGAAATTATTCTTGATCAAAAATAAAACCTACCTGTGTTTTTCCCCATCTGAAGTAATCTAGATCATACTCTAGCACAGGTGGTGTATTTAAATGAAGAAAGTAGGATGTAAATATAAAATAAGATGTTAGCTTGATTATTAGAATGTTTTCTTTTATTTGTTATGAGAAGAAATATTGTTATGTACATAGAGTAGTGTTATACCTAGACTATGAATGTCAGATTATTAGAAAAGGAAAGGAAGCTATATCATCATACTAACAGTAGTATGTTTTGGTAGAGGAAACAGTTCTCTACACAGCATTCATTTTCGTAATCTTTATATCTATTTTGAAACAAAAAGGAAAAGAATATAATAGTTAAAATGTGTAGTGTTAGGCTAAATAAAAGTGCCTTTCAACTCTACGGTTCTTTTCTTTTCCTATTGTAGAATAAATAACTACTGTAATATTGGCAACCAAACTGTGAGTAAGGATAGCGAAACCTTGATTTAATTCTAAAGATAAAATCTAGTTGGTTTAAGATTTTATTCATGACTGATAATGCAAATAATTCATTCATCTTATCTAGCTGAACTTAAGCAAGATCTATAGCTACTAACCTGTCTTTTATAGAATCTAAACAAACACTACAATATATTTTAGAGGAAAGAACATAGTTAATTTGTTATTTCTCTTATTTTATAAATACTAATGTTATAATATAAATGGGGTAACATAGAATACAGAAGGGACATTTTATAAATTATTTAGTATAGAGAGCATAAGAAATAGCAGTAAAATATTTTCCCCTCTATATATTTCATAAATAGACTAAATATTAAGATAATGTATAATTATAAGAACAATATTTACTTATAAGTAAAAATAACAATTCTTATAACATTATAATAAGTATCAAGTAAATATGAACTATGTACTTAAAGATGTAACTATACAGTTACATAAGTACAACTTAAAAACATCGAATTACTTGTTTTCTTTCTGAAAGATTAACCATTATAAAATGATATTTACAACCTTATTAGAACAGAGAGAATTAAGGTAAGTTAATATAAAAACAATATACAGTTATCCTAAATAGGTAACATTAAAATAATTTACAGGGTAAATTCACATGTATTAGCTTGCAAGAAAATAAATTCACAGTACTTAAACATGCTCGATTCAACGAGCTTAAAAATCCATGTTACAGTAAAAGAAACAACCGAGTATTTTATAATATTATATTGTAATAAAAATATAACTTAAAAACAATAAATACATCTTTACATCACGGAGTTAGGGTAAAAACCCTACTATATCAAAATCACAACAGAGGTATCAAACGAAAGAGTTTAAGCTCCTTCTAATGCCTCTCGGCTTCTAAAAGTTAACAGAGTAAGGCTTTACCAGCCTTCCCTCATCTATGCATTTTATACACAAAATCTAGAAGCAAAATCAAAATTTACAGGTCATGGCCTAAGCCGGAAGCCCCGCATAAAGCAAGGGTTTATCATTAACAAAAACAGTGAACGAAGTTAACCTAGGTAAACCAAAACCACGAGGGTTTGGCAAGACACGGCGACCAACCATCAAATGTCCCATAAGGAACTGAACAAGGATGAACTGCCATGGGATATCCAAGGCTTTCCCGTGAGCAAGCGGTTGTCCCAGCCTTGCACCAACCACACAGAAGGACAAGCCGTCACCTGTGTAACGTCAAACATGATATTTTTAATATCTTACATTTATTGAAGCAGACTTGTAATGAAAAAAATATGTAAATAAAATGAAGATGTCAATATTAATTCTTACCTAAAACTTCATTAAAAGGTAACCACGCACAAACAGTAGTGCAGCTACCAACGCAAGGAGGAACAAATCCTTCATCTGTCACAGGAAGAAAGGAGGATTACCAACGCAGCAATGACCAGCGACTGCCAAGAGATGGAGTGACAAGCCAAGCAAGTATATATGCTTGGGCTGCAACTATTTTCCAACCAAAAATTCACTATGTTGCGAAACCCTAAGACCCAACAACTCTCAATATGTGGAACCACGGCTCTCACTACTGGGCCACATATGAATAAGACTTTTACAGTCTGGTGATTACTGAAATGGGCAAGCCATGAAGGATAAACCCCGAAGGAAAACAACCAACCTAGTTCAAGCAGCAATCAGTTTGTTACAACTCATCTCTATCAGCGTTCAGGGCTAGCTTCGAAGTGCAAGAGACAAAGAAGTGTTGGGGTGCAGGCCTAACGGTCCTCAAAAGTGGTAACTCCATGATTTTTTAGCAAAGCGGAGTTGCGCATCAAAATAGTCCTAGGGGTGTCGGGGTTGAGTCAAAGCCCTCTTTTTGTAATTGTCCATAATTTTCAGGTATAAGCCCATGATTTTGTAATAGTGTACTTGTATAAATAGGCACTCATGTAAAGATGCCAAGATTATCTAATGAAATAAGGATCATGTAATGCAAATTTGAGATCTATTTTTAGGTTTTAAGGTCAAGTCCCAGCTGTGTGCATGGACGACCTCTGCGGCTATGTGCGCAAAGGGTTTTTGTAAGAAGGAAATGCAGCTGAGTGCGCAGTTAGACTTGAAGGACGGATCTGCAGCTAAGTGCACAGATCAGAACTGTTGTTTTGTAGAAAGTTGAATAAAAGTGCAGTTATGTGGACGTAGCCCCTACCCTGGGGGTGAACCATGTTATATCTTGTGTTGTGGTTGTTCTTTGATGTTGTTTCTGTTATGTTTTCTTTTCATGCTTTGATAAGTAGATAAAATATAAATTAAGATAACTGCTAAATATTAAATTCGCTGTGAATTCCCAGTTAAGGGTTAAGCAAGAAACTGTGTTTATCTAACTCCAAAGCTATTTAAGTAAAAGTCAAAGCTCTATATGGTATGATTATTATTTGTTAAGGCTAAAGGTACAGTAATATCCCTCTTCTGCTTGTAGAAACCTAATTCTACGGCACCCCATAGCTGTTTCGGGTGAGACTGCAACCTGTTCGCAGGTTGTTGCCGAAAGGGCCAACACTGTGGGTCTTTTTGTTGGTGCGAAGTTAATGGTATAAACCCGGGTCTTCCCTAAGCCTAAAAAATTGGTTCCATTTCCAGGACTTGAACTCGGGTCTCTTGCGTGAGAGCCGAGTATCCTAACCAACTAGACTACGAGGATGATGACCCACGCAACATTAACATTCCTGAGTCAGAAGGACAATGCGAAGTACATGGACCAGCAGTCGAAGCACCTGAAGTAACTCAGCCCTTGTAGACAAGGACAGTAAACATTTGATCAGAATAAAAACCTAAGTACGCTACCATTGGAGATTATTGGGATGAAGAAATGGTGAACAAAGTGACCCAACTTCTCCATGAGTATCAGGACTTATTTCCGACAAAGTTCTCTGAAATGAAAGGTATCCTTGGTGATTTAGGAGTGATAAAAATCCCTTTGAAACCTGATGCAAAACCTGTGAAGCAGCGCCCTTATAGGCTGAACCCTAAGTATAAAGAAAAAGTCAGGATGGAGCTAGATAAGATGCTCGCTGCAGAAATCATTGAGCCTGTCGAAGAGTCCGAATGGGTCAGTCCTATGGTGGTATAAGAAAAGAAGACCAAAGGAGAAATCAGAATCTGTGTTGATCTGAGCAAGCTAAATGATGCATGTTTACATTATCCTTTTCCTAATCCCTTTATAGATGAATTTTTAGACAATGTCGTAGGTCAAGAAGTGTACTCTTTTACTGATGGATTTTCTGGTTACCATTAGATCAGAATTGCTCCAGAGGATCGACATAAAACAACCTTCACTACAGATATGGGATCTTTTCAGTATACAGTTATGCCCTTTGGAGTGAAGAATGCACCTGCTATGTTTTCCAGAGTATTCATATCTACATTTAAGGAATTTATACATAAATTCTTGGAAGTTTACTTTGATGATTGGACTATCTTTGGTTTAGTGAAATATCATATAGCCAGTTTAAGACTTATGCTGGACAAGTGTAGACAGTATCATATTTCACTGAACCTAAAGAAGTGTATCTTTTGTGCACCTTTTGAAATTTTGCTAGGTCACATTGTATGTAAGAAAGGATTGATGATGGATCTTGCGAAGATAGCCATTATTGTGAACTTGCCACCTCCGAAGTCTATTAAGCAACTTCGCACTACGCTTGGTCATACTGGATATTACAGAAAATTCATTAAAGGATATGCTCAGATCATAGCCCCTATGGAAAAGAAATTGAAGAAATATATTAAGTTTGAGTGGACACCTGAGTGTCAAGAAAGCTTGGATATTTTGAAGGAAAATATGGTAACTACCCCTATCTTAGTATTCCCTGACTGGAATAAGGAGTTTCATGTGCATGTCGATGCATCCTCCATTGCTTTGGGTATAGTATTGGCTCAGTTCGGTGAAGGTAATATTGATTGCCCTATTGCTTTTGCAAGTAGAAAAATGTCCACAGAAGAAAAGAATTATACTACGACAGAATGAGAAGGTCTAGCTATGGTTTATGCCTTACAGAAGTTTCGACACTATCTGTTAGGATCTCATTTTAAGATGTTCACTGACCATTCTGCTTTGAAGTATTTGGTTAAAAATCCTGTGCTAGGTGGAAGGATATGCAGATGGCTGATTCTGTTTCAGAAATATGACTTTGAGATCATAGTTAATCTTGGAATACTTAACCTAGGACCTGACCACTTGTCGAGGCTCGAGTCAGGAGAAGAGCCCACTAGTTTGGACGAAGGTCTTCCTAATGCCCAGTTGTTTTCCATATAGATGGTTGATGACTATTTTCAAGATATTTTTCAGTACTTGTCTACAGGTTTTGCACCCGCCGAGATGACAACACAGTAGAAGAAGCTGGTGGTTAGAGCAGCTGACTTTACCTTGATAGCAGGATAGCTATATAAGATGGGACCAGATGAAATACTGCACAGATGTGTCTCGGAGCATGAAAAGCCATTGATTTTGTCTGAGGCAAATTCTGGAGCAGCAGGAGGTCATTATGCAGGAAAATCTACCACGCAAAAGATTCTGACAACTGGATTGTGGTAGCCCACAATTCATAAGGATGCAAGAGAGTATTGCCACAGCTGCGACACCTATCAGAGGACATGTAAACCATCCAGGAGGGATGAGATGCCTCTGGTTACATAGGTAACTTTACAAGCATTTGACAAGTGGGGTATTGATTTTGTTGGACCAATCAATCCCCCTGTAAAGAAATCTGGATCAAGATACATTATTACAGCAACTGATTACCTTACTCACTGCGATGAAGCTCAACTAGTCAAGAAATATAGCACTGCTACAGCTGCAAAGTTCATCTTCAATAATATCTTGTCAAGATTTGGGTGTCTTGGAATTCTTATGAGTGATCAAGGATCACATTTCCTAAATAATACTATTGAAGCATTGACCAAATAATTTCAAGTATATCATCAAAAGAGTACTGCCTACCATCCTCAAGCAAATGGAACTGTCGAAGCCTTTAACAAGATCCTTGAGCACGCCCTGACAAAGGTTTGCAATGTTAACTGAAATGATTGGGATCTTAGAATTCCAGCAGTACTATGGGCTTATAGAACCACTTGCAAGAAGTTGACAGGCCATACACCTTTTAGGCTAGTATATGGACAAGAAGCAGTTATGCCCATGGAGTGCATTGTTCCTAGATTCAGAATATCTGCCTTCACAGAAATGGATGACCCAGCTATGTTGAAAGAAAGGCTGGCAAAGATACTAGAACTAGAGGAAGACATATTCATTGCAGGTTTCCAGTAGTAAGTACAGAAAGCTAGAGAAAAAGCATGGCATGATAGACACATTAAGAAGAAGCAATTCCAGATTGGTGATCTTGTGCTCTTGTACGATAGTAAATTCATGAAGTTCCCAAGTAAGTTCAAAACACATTGGAAAGGACCATACATAGTTTAGGTAGTTACCGAAGGTGGTGTAGTCCAGTTAGCTAAATTGAATAGGAAATTTTACCTTCCATGGTGAATAGAAGTAGATTAAAGAATTACAGGGAAAAGATGGGACCCCCTAATCAGAATTAACAGCAAGAAGGAGAGTCTAAGTACCAAGAACAGTTGAAATTGGGTACTAGACTATAATGAAGCTATTCTCAAAGCTACGAAGTGTTGAAGGCTATCAAAGTTCGAAAGTCGAAGTTCGGTTGGCGCTTGGGATAGGATGGATCGAAGGTCAATATTGTGTCGAAGGTCCTCATTGTGGCGAAGCTGAAGTTAGTGATTGTGTCGAAGAAGAAAGGTGTGTCGCAAGCATAAAATGTGACCGATGGGACAAACTTGATTTGGCGGTGCTGACACGTGAGATGCCTTAGCTGCCTGTAATGATGAGATTTTGGGAAAATCTAGTGCTGTGTGAACAAGATTTACCACCATTCATTCATATTTGGTATCTTTGATGCATAATTATGATAGATTTGACCATTGAATTCTTTAAGAATCCACCCTGCTCTACGCATTTTGCATTTCACATTGTTTTGAGTTTTGCAGTTAAGACCATGTCGAATTATCGCGAAGTCCAGCAATTGTTACAAGAGTTCAGGGAGAGAGGTCTGCATAACCTTATGAGCAATCCACCTACATCTGCAATGCTGTAGACATGTTCAACCAGGAATAAATTTAAGGTATAAGTTCGCTCTAAGCGGAACGAAGAAAGGCATAAACCCTCATTAAAGACTCTAGAGGATCCCGAGATGTATCCTCCTGGCTCAACAGAATGGAGACAGTTGCTTGTCTTATGCAAAAGTACATTGACATGCAATCCCAGGGGTACCGTCTATTAAGAACCCAAAAGTTGTGAATGGTCAAATGTTCGATAGGACATGAGCGGGAGGTAGTTTGAGGGATGGAGTCCCTGATAGATTTAGAAGGCCCAATAACTCCCATGACCATCATAAATAGTACGAAGGAAGACAGCAGCATGAAAGAAGGTCATAGGGAACATAGGTATTCTGCTAAGGATGAAAGGATGAAGGATCAAGCAAGCTGTGGCCGTGGTAGAAGTAGCAGAAGGGATGACGATGATGATAGGCATATAAGGGAGAAAGACTGCCGAAGGATTAAAGATGATACTACAGAGATGCATACAGATACAGAACTCGACAGAGTGCAAGAGGAGATAGTGCAGAAGGAGAAAGTAGCCGAAGATAGCATGTGCATCGTTGACAAGCAATTTTCACCAACAAGACTCTCCCTCTGGACAAACAGTAGAGTTTCCCGAGGCGGGACACTGGTGAGTCTTAGGGGCCTGTTGGGGCGCAGGCCTAATGGTCCTCAAAAGTGGTAACTCCGTGATTTTTGAGAAAAGCGGAGTTGCGCATTAAAATAGTCTTAGGGGTGTCGGTGTTGAGTCAAAGCCCTATTTTTGTAATTGTCCATAATTTTCGGGTATAAGCCCATGATTTTGTAATAGTGCACTTGTATAAATAGGCACTCATGTAAATATGTCAAGATTATCTAATGAACTTAGGATCATGTAATGCGAAGTTGAGATCTATTTTTGGGTTTTAAGGTCAAGTCCCAGCTGTGTGCATGGACGACCTCTGCAGATGTGTGTGCAAAGGGTTTTTGTAAGGAACTGTAGATGAATGCGTAGCTTAGAGGTTGTAAGAAAGGAACTGCAACTGAGTGCGCAGCTTAGAGTTTGTAAGAAAGGAACTGCATCTGAGTGCACAGTTAGACTTGAAGGATGGATCTGCAGCTGAGTGCATAGATCAGAACTGTTGTTTTGTAGAAAGTTGAATAAAAGTGCAGTTCTGTGGATGTAACCCCTACCCTGGGGTGAACCACGTTATATGTTGTGTTGTGGTTGTTCTTTGATGTTGCTTCTATTATGTTTTCTTTTCATGCATTGATAAGTAGATAAAAGATAAAGTAAGATAACTGCTAAATATTAACTTCGCTTTGAATTCCAAGTTAAGGGTTAAGCAAGAAACTGTGTTTATCTAACTGCGAAGCTATTTAAGTAAAAGTCGAAGCTCTGTATGGTATGATTATTATTTGTTAAGGATAAAGGTACAGTAATATCCCTCTTCTGCTTGCAGAAACCTGATTCTGTAGCACCCCATAGCTGTTTCGGGTGAGACTGCAACCTGTTCGCAGGTTGTTGCCGAAAGGGCCAACACTGTGGGTATTTTTGTTGGTGCAAAGTTAATGGAATAAACTACCCTAAGCCCAACAAGAAGCAAGCTGGAAGACTATCAACAACTAGTTACAGAGCGACAGGGCGGCCAAAAACACAGTAGCAGAGCTGCCGGAGGCCCGAAAGCTACGGAGGGAATGTCAAGTTAGGGTTCGCTACTGCCTTTTAACTTCACAACACATGGCTATGATGATTCCACGTACACAATCCAATTATTTGCATGCAGTGGGTAAAAACTGTATAGTTCCACCAAACAATCATCCAAATGATTTTTCATTCCAATCATATGATGGGTGAAGGTGAATTACAAGGTTTGTTAATCCCGAAGTCAACCAAGCTTTCACGCTGAAAGGTTAAACAAAAGAACCTTAGATCAAAGGTTAGGCCATAAACTCATTAAGGGCGTGGTCTATTCTATAACCCATCATTTATGCAAATATGGTATGCATTCAATAAACAACTATAACTCTATCCAAGGTTATGCCATTTAATATTTTATAAAAGAAATTCATAAAATTTATTTATGGTAAATACTCTTCTTACCAGCAAGTATTCGTTCAACCAAATGATTTTAACTTAGTAAGGATTATGTCACTTATTATTTAACATAAGAAATTCTTAGAATCTATGTAAGATAAGATACCCTTCTTGCTAGTTTTATTCTCATTTGCCTTGAGTATTCATTTATTAAACTATTAAGGTTTGCAATGAGAAGGTGAAGCCCTATAGTAATTATCGGGCTTGTCATTGGAACTTTGATGAATTAATAACAATAACTGGACAAAATATTCCTAAGTAAGTTAAGTATAAAAGAACTTAGTTCATCGACACTAACTTAATCCTTTTTGATAGCAGTATGTAATAATAATATAATTCCTTTAAGCTTCGAAGCTTTGGAAGATGGAATAATAGTATAAAAATTCATTAAGTATTGCGCATTACTTTCATATCATAAGGAGTAACCAAAATTTGACATGACATAAATGGTTTATGTTCACAATTTAAGATAGACCCTTAATGTAAAAACCCCACCATCTTTAACCTGCGTGTAAGGATAAATTTTAAGGCATTTATACACAACGACTTTGGTAAACATTGATAAACATCGAAGAGGTTAGTTCACAATGAAAACTATAAATTACATTCTAGAGAGAGAAAGCAACTGTCACCAATATCGTTAGGACAAAATCTCTTTTCTATGGTGCCTTTAAAAAGAATAACGATCTAATAGTTTTACCTCATAAAAGCATTTGAAATTTAACAACATTTATATTAGTTTATTGAGCTATTATTTTTGCAACAAACATATATCTGTATGCTTTATGATTATTGACAAGCAGCACCGGATATTTCTTACCTGTAAATCTGTAAGAGCAGGTAAACTTTCTACATTAGCTCAAAACCTAAGTAAGCCCTAGAATACCAAGATAGTTCCACCTTGTGGTCGCAAAGAAAAATAAGTCATTAAACTAAAAAAGAATTATTCTATAAGATAAACATAATCAAGTAGGTAATTCACATTATGAAATCATTAACATATAACTAATTAAACAATTAGCTGATTGCATTATTGAATATTATCTATATTTTCAAAATTAAAAAAATTTCGGAAAATTTGGGATTTTTTACATTTGGTATCAGAGCACAAGTTTCGAAAACTAGGCCTTGATGCAGCCCAACTAGCTTTCATAGAACAGTAAATTAAAATAATATGCTAACATATATTTTGTTTTATGTTAAGAACAGAAAATTTCATTTTTCTGAAGTTTAACAGACAGGTATGGAAAGGCTGGGAGAGTATGCACAGGAGGAGTCTCCTGATACAGAAACAAGAAATTTGCCTAGAGAACCTATATTAGAAGAGGTGACTGCCAACTCCTCAGAGTTATTACAGACTGTAAAATATTTAAAAGATGAGATGGAGTCTGTAAAGAGGGAGAATGAAAGGATCCTGAAGGCTCAGGAAGAATTGAACCAAATTTTAATAGAAAAATTCCAAACTGAAGGAAGGAGTAGAAAGTCAGAATCTGAGGATGTCAGTCATCAAAGAAAATCCAAAAATATGAAGCTTGCAAAAACTGAAAGTAGTTCATCATCTGAAGGGTTTGGTGAATGACAAAGTTACCATACTACTAGTGACAGTAGTGAAGATGATTTGTATGACAAGAATAAGAAATACAAACCATATGAGGAAATTTCAAGGGAGTTCAAAAAGATAAAGCCACCAACTTTTAATGGAGAGACTGAGAAGGGGGAGGAAGCAGAGTTCTGGTTGTCCGGGATGAATAAGTACTTCCATATATATAATTAATCTAACCAGTTAAAGGCAAGGATGGCTATATATAACCTCTCAGGAAAGGCTGACATATGGTGGAAAAACTTGAAGAGAGTCAAGGGTATAAGAGAGAAAGAAGTTAATTGGAGTAACTTTAAAAGGTATTTCAAAAATAAATTTCTATATGAGCAGTATTATGAGGAAATAGCTAAAGAGTTTTATGAATTGAAGTTAGGTTCAATGACAATGAAGGATCTGAACAACAAATTCTTTAGTTTACTTAGGTATGTACCCTACCTAGTAGATGAGAAACCAAAAGTACAACAATTTCTTAATTGTCTACCATATCATATTAAAGATAGAATTGAATATGATAACCCAAAGACTTTGGAGGAAGCTATGAGGAAAGATAACTTTTGTTTTGAGCAAAATCGGAAGAAAGAAGGCTTGGCCAATTGGAAGTCTAAGAAAATTAACAATCAGCCTGAATTTAGGAAGAAGGAATTTGTACCTCATAGAAATTTCAAGAATAATAAGACCAAAAATTACTCTAACAACAAGAATTTCCAGGGAAATAGGAATAGTACTTCCAACAATTTGAATAATTTTAAGGGCAAGGAAACTGCAAATAACCATGGAAATTTTACCAAGAATTTTGAACGTAAAGATCCTGTTAAGTGCTGGGAATGTAATGGCCCGCACTATGCCTTTGTCTGTCCAAACTAGAAAAAGACTGTTAGCAATATTCATACTGTACAGGAGGAGATGACCATTGGGGAACTAGCAAGGAGCATGCCTAGAATTAACGTAGCTTTGGAGAACCGCCAAGCTGAATATCAGAATTCCATGGTGGAAGTAGAAGGTATGATTAATCAGACCCCTGTAACCATTTTAATTGATCCAGAATCTAGTCTCAGTTATATTGCACCTCAGATAGTGGAAAAATGTAAGTTTTATGTCGATAAGTTTGAGAATTCTTGGTTAGTTGAATTAGCCACTGGGGCAAAAAGAAAAATAACTTTTTTTGTGAAAGAATGTGCTTTACTTATGGATGAATTTGAAATTATAGTTAAAATTAATGTTTTTCCACTTGGCTCATATGATTTGCTGATTGGTATGGACTGGCTAGAACAACATAAAATAATTTTAAATTGTTATGATAAAACTTTCACATGCTTAAATAGTGATGAACAACGAGTAAGGGTTCAGGGTATTCCTAGAAAAACTATAGTAAGGCAGATTTCTACTTTACAACTTAAAAGAGCTATTAGGAAAGGATGTAAAGCTTATGTAGTGACCATTACAGATGAGGAAGGAAAAACTAAAATAGATAAGTTAAAAATAGAAAATATTCCTATTTTAAGAGAATATACTGATGTATTCCCAGAAGAAATTCCAAGATTACCTCTGAAAAGGGAATTGGATTTCACCATTGAACTGGTACTAGGTGCGGTACCTAGTTCAAAGGCTCCTTATCGAATGAAAATATTGGAACTTAATGAGTTAAAATCACAATTAAAAGAGTTAATTGATAAAAAGTACATTCGACCTAGTTTGTCTCCCTGGGGGGCACTAGTCATCTTTGTTAAAAAGAAAGACAGAACTATGCGCTTATGCATAGACTACCGTCAGCTAAACAAGATTACTATCAAAAATAGATATCCGTTGCCTTGCATAGATGATCTGTTTGATCAACTACGTGGAGCCACGGTGTTTTCGAAGATAGATTTGAGGTCAGGATATCATCAAGTAAGGATTAAAGATGAAGATATCTTCAAGACAGCCTTTAGAACAAGATATGGACACTACGAGTTTGTCATAATGCCATTCGGGCTTACTAATGCCCCAGCTGTCTTTATGTGTTTAATGAATAATATAATGCATAAGTATTTAGATAAGATTGTGGTCGTGTTTATCGATGACATCCTAATCTACTAAAAAATGGAATAAGAACATAACGAACACTTAAAAATTGTTTTGCAAGAGTTGCGAGAACATCAACTCTTCGCAAATTTTAGTAAGTGTGACTTCTTTAAGGATAAAATTCAGTATTTAGGTCACGTAGTGACCAAGAAAGTAATTTCTGTAGATCCTGAAAAGATACGAGCAATCGAAGATTGGTCAGTTCCTAAAGATGTAATGGATGTTAGGTCGTTCATGGGAATTACCAGTTATTACCAAAGGTTCATTGAAGGCTTTTCAAGGATAGAAAATTCGATAACTTCCTTGCAAAAGAAAGGAAAGAAATTTGAATGGAACCCGAAATGTGAAGAAAGCTTTAAAAAGTTAAAAACTCTATTGACTAGTGCACCTATTCTAAGAATAGCAGATCCTAATAAAGAATTCGTAGTGTGTACCGATGCCTGTAATGATGGCTTAGGCGGTGTTTTGACTCAAGAAGGGCATGTTATTGCCTATGAGTCTAGAAAGTTAAAAATTCACGAAAAGAATTATGCAACATATGATCTGGAACTAGCAGCTGTAATACACGCCTTAAAAATGTGGCGACATCACCTAATCGGCAGAAAATTTATTTTAATGACTAATAATAAATGATTGAAATATCTTCTAGATCACTCTAATTTAAATGCTCGACAAGCTAGGTGGTTATATTTCTTAAGCAAATATGATTTTGAAATCCAGCATATAAAGGGTAAGGAAAATAAGGTGGTCGATGCATTAAGTAGAAACGCAAAGCTAAACTTCACAACAGCAATCAGCACTTACGTTTTAGACTTAAATGAACAGCTTAAAGAAGGGGTAAAACAAGATGAAATTTATCAGAAATTGCAAACGATAGCTAAGGAAGAACCTACAAAAAGCTTAATAAAATGTTATAGTTTAAATGAAAATGAATTTTTACTATATAAAGATCAACTGTATGTACCTAATGTACCTAAAGTTAAGCTGTTAATTTTGGATGAAGTCCATAAAACACCATATTCAGGTCACCCAGGTTATCAAAAGACTATAACCATGCTAAGAAAAGAGTATTTTTGGCCAAATATGAAAACTGAAGTAGCTGAATATATTGCAAGGTGTTTAGAATGTCAATAGGTAAAAACCGAACACCAACACCCAACTGGTTTGCTACAACATTTACCTATTCCTAGCTAGAAATGGGAAGTGATTAGCCTAGATTTTATTACTGGACTACATAGAAATCAAAATCAGAATGACTCTATTATGGTAGTGGTTGATAAGTTAAGCAAGGAAGCTCATTTTATACCTGTTAAAACTACTGATAAGGCTGCCAATATAGCTGATATTTTTCTAAAGCAGATTTTTCGATTACATGGAGTACCAAAAGTTATAATCTCAGACAAAGATCCTAAGTTTACAAGAAATTTTTGGAAATCCTTGTTTAAAGGATTAAATACAACATTGAATTTCAGTACTTCCTTCCATCCTCAAACAGATGGACAAACTAAAAGAGTAAACCAAGTACTGGAAGATTTATTGAGAATGTATGTGAAAGATTAGCTAGGTAAGTGGGAGGACTATTTACATCTAGTAGAGTTTGTGTATAATAATAATTATCAGTCATCAGCTAAATTTAATCCATTTGAAATTTTATATGGATGAAAATGTAACAATCCTATCTCTTGGAATAATCCAGTAGATAGATTGGTGTTAGGTCCAAAATTATTGAAAGAAATGGAGGAAATTGTGAAGCAAGTGCAGAGAAATCTGAAAGTGGCACAGGATCGGTAGAAAAGTCAAGCAGACTTGAAAAGAACTCCAAAGGAGTTCCAGGTAGGTGAACATGTGTTCATCAAGGTAAGGCCTAAGAAGATCTCTCTAAAACTGGGGAGTTGCGTAAAGTTGGCACCTCATTACTGTGGTCCATTTGAAATTTTGTCTAGGATTGGTCAAGTAGCTTACCAACTAGCATTACCACCTAACTTGAGAGTACATAATGTTTTTCACATTTATGTTTTAAAGAAATATGTTCATGATGCTACTCATGTGGTTGATTGGAATGTTGTACAGGTGGAACCAGAAGGAGAATTTCTGGTGGAACTGGACTGTATCCTCGGGAGGAGGGAAATTACAATTCGGAACCACACCATTGGGCAGGTGAAGGTGCAATTTAAGCACCTTAGTCCTGATGCGAGAACCATATCCAATTCTGTTCCAGGGGACTTCAGAGGATGAAGAATAAATAACATTGAGGATGATGTTATATTTTAAGGGGGTGTGTATGTCACATACCCCAATTTTGTAAAATAATGTTATTGTTTTAAATTGATTCCTAATACATTATGTTAAATTTAATGTTAGGTTGAAACTGATGACTCAGCAAAGTCAAAAGATGTGGAATGTAATTATGAATATTTTATTTTTAATAAATAAAAAGTGGAGACAATAGCTTGGGAGAGCTCTTAATAATAGTGTTACTCGTCAAACTGGTGGAAGGAACTAGGTGGAGAGCAAAGGGACAAGTGGCAGCATCCTCAAACACTTCCTATGTTGCAGGTGGCAACTTCCCTACATTTGGGGTCATGATCCCCCAAGAAAGTGGGATCAGAGCAGGTGGCTCAATTAATGACAACTAACCCAAAAAGACCTAGGCAATCTTTTAAAAATGCCCAATGTAGAGAACTGAGGCTGCTCATATATTTTCTAGGAGAAGAATCATTCAGGGAGAATGCATTTCAAGGAATACATTGGGAAAAGGGAAACTATAATGAAGGTGTTGTTATCTCTAGGGTTGTGCCTCCTATTTATTGTTAAATTTTTATTATCCTTGGTTTTTATTGTTTTAATTTTACTGTGTTTTATATTTTCTGATTCAT
>LPNX011056521.1:543430-588984 GCA_001517045.1 Pseudotsuga menziesii
GAGAGGGGCAAAGGTCCCAGCGAGAGGCTGGAGAGCAAAGGAGAGTTCTTCCTTTTCAGCAGAGGTCTCGAGAAGGGGACTGGGTTGGTTGCTTGGTAGTTTTGGGACTATGCTGGATGTGTACTGAGCCAGATTTCACTTAGCATAAGCTCTTTACAGCTTCACAGGTTCTATTTATGAAAGTAATATAATGATGTTTTGCCATTGTATATTATGAATTGTTGTCTTTGATGATTCTTTTACTTCTGTGGTCATTAACAATCCATGTTGTGATTCTTATCGAAGATAGCAATTATCTTTTGACTGATAAACAATAGTAGTTACACTTTATTTTGCAGGATCATAGAATCCTTTGCATGAATCATTGTTTTGCATGTTATGCTATTTGAAAACTCATATATTCCATTCTAGCCATTACTGTCTCACCAACCTGTTGAACACTTTAATCTTTTCTGTGAATAATTGTATTTAATAATCTGTGACATATACCAGCTGTATATTCATATGTCATATTGTGATTCCATTTCTGAAAGCTGTACAAACCTATGATACCAGCCTTAGGTTTTATTTTAGTCTGTATTTTGATTTGATTTTATTTTGATTTAGTCTTTATCAGACTTAAGATTTCCTTAAGCTTGGATCCCCTGTAGTCTAGGTCCAACTTTAGGGATAACAGGTGTTTTGAAGGATAAACTGCAGGAACTTGATCTAATATAGCTTCTTAGCTGAGAGAATTGACTGACAAGTTCAGGATTGGTATTGAGTCTTAGGACTAGTACTTGGTTATTTGCTTCACCTAGTTCCAACCAGGGAGACCAAAGTAGGCTTGGGGGTCCTAAGGAGTCGTTGTTTGAGTGCTCTCCAGGAGTTGGTATGGAGGAACGGCCTCCCATTGCTGTTGTCGACCTACTTTAAGAACAGGTTCTGTTATTTACTAATTTCTATGTTAATATCTGTGTGTGAGTGAATGATGCATTTTCAAGTTATGATGTAAACTTAGAGAATAGAATATCTTATCTTGTTTAATAATGAAATTATTCTTGATGAGAAATAAAACCTACCTATGTTTTTCCCCATCTAGAGTAATCCAGATCGTACTCTAGCACAGGTGGTGTATTTAAATGAAGAAAGTAGGATGTAAATATAAAATAAGATGTTAGCTTGATTATTAGAATGTTTTCTTTTATTTCTTATCAGAAGAAATATTGTTCTATACATAGAGTAGTGTTAGACCTAGACTATGAATGTCAGATTATTAGAAAAGGAAACGAAGCTATATCATCATACTAACAGTAGTATGTTTTGGTAGATGAAACAGTTCTCTATACAACATTCATTTCCGTAATCTTTATATCTATTTTGAAACAAAAGGAAAAAGAATATAATAATTAAAATGTGTAGTGTTAGGCTAAATAAAAGTGCCTTTCAGCTCTACAGTTCTTTTCTTTTCCTATTGTAGAATAAATAACTACTGTAATGATGGCAACCAAACTGTGAGTAAGGATAGAGAAACCTTGATTTAATTCTAAAGATAAAATCTAGTTGGTTTAAGATTTTATTTATGACTGATAATGCAAATAATTCATTCATCTTATCTAGCTGAACTTAAGCAAGATCTACAGCTACTAACCTATCTTTTATAGAATCTAAACAAACACTACAATATATTTTAGAGGAAAGAACATAGTTAATTTGTTATTTCTCTTATTTTATAAATACTAATGTTATAATATATATAGGGTAACATAGAATACAGAAGGGACTTTTTATAGATTATTTAGTATAGAGAGCATAATAATATAACAGTAAAATATTTTCCCATCTATATATCTCATAAATAGACTAAATATTAAGATAATATATAATTATAAGAACAATATTTACTTATAAGTAAAAATAACAATTCTTATAACATTATAATAAGTATCAAGTAAACATGAACTATGTACTTAAAGATGTAACTATACAGTTACATAAGTACAACTTAAAAATATCCAATTACTTGTTTTCTTTCAGAAAGATTAACCATTATAAACTGGTATTTACAACCTTATTAGAAGAGAGAGGATTAAGCTAAGTTAATATAAAAACAATATACAGTTATCCTAAACAGGTAACATTAAAATAATTTACAGGGTAAATTCACATGTATTAACTTGCAAGAAAATAAATTCACAGTACTTAAACATGCTCGATTCAACGAGCTTAAAAATCCATGTTACAGTAAAAGAAACAATCGAGTATTTTATAATATTATATTGTAATAAAAAGATAACTTAAAAACAATAAATACATCTTTACATCACCGAGTTAGGGTAAAAACCCTATTGTATCAAAATCACAACAGAGGTATCAAACGAAAGAGTTTAAGCTCCTTTTAATGCCTCTCAACTTCTAAAAGTTAACAGAGTAAGGATTTACCTGCCTTCCCTCATCTATACATTTTATACACAAAATCTAGAAGCAAAATCAAAATTTACAGGTCACGGCCTAAGCCGGAAGCCCCGCATAAAGCAAGGGTTTATCATTAACAAAAACAGCGAACCAAGTTAACCCAGGTAAACCAAAACCATGAGGGTTTTGCAGGCCATGGTGACCAACCATCAAATGTCCCATAAGGAACTGAACAAGGACAAACTTCCATGGGATATCGAAGGCTTACCCGTGAGCAAGCGGTTGTCCCAGCGTTGCACCAACCACGCAGAAGGACAAGCCGTCACCTGTGTAACATCAAACATGATATTTTTAATATCTTGCATTTATTTAAGCAGACTTGTAACAAAACAAAGATGTAAAGAAAACGAAGATGTCAATATTAGTTCTTACCTAAAACTTCATTGAAACGTAACCACCCACAAACAGTAGTGCAGCTACCAACGCGAGGAACAACTCCTTCATCTATCACAGGAAGAAAGGAGGATTACCAATGCAGCAATGACCAGCGACTGCCAAGAGATGGAGTGACAAGCCAAGCAAGTATATACGCTTGGGACGCAATTGTTTTCCAACCAAAAATTCACTATGCTGTGAAACCCTAAGACCCAACAACTCTCGAGATGTGAAACCACAACTCTCACTACTGGGCCACAGATGAATAAGACTTTTACAGTCTCGTAATTACTGAAATGGGTAAGCTGTGAAGGATAAACCCCGGAGAAAAACAACCAACCCAGTTCAAGCAGCAATCAGTTTGTTACAGCTCGTCTCTATCAGTGTTCAGGGCTAGCTTCGAAGTGCAAGAGACAAAGAAGCAAGCTGGGAGACTATCAACAACTAGTTGCAGAGCGACAGGGCGGCCAAAAACACAGTAGCAGAGTGGCTGGAGGCCCAAAAACGACAGAGGGAATGTCAAGTTAGGGTTTTCTACTACCTTTTAACTTCACAACACATGGCTATGATGAGTCCACGTACACAATCCAATTATTTGCATGCAGTGAGTAAAAACTATATAGTTTTGATGAACAATCATCCAAATGATTTTTCATTCCAATCATACGATGGGTGAAGGTTCTACAAGGTTCTTTAATCCCGAAGTCAACCAAGCTTTCACGCTGAAAGGTTAAACAAAAGAACCTTAGATCAAAGGTTAGGCCATAAACTCATTAAGGGCACGGCCTATTCTATAACCAATCATTTATGCAAATATGGTATTCATTCAATAAACAACTATAACTCTATCCAAGGTTATGCCATTTAATATTTTATAAAAGAAATTCATAAAATTTATTTATGGTAAATACTCTTCTTACAAGCAAGTATTCGTTCAACCAAATGATTGTAACTTAGTAAGGGTTATGTCACTTATTATTTAACATAAGAAATTCTCAGAATCTATGTAAGATAAGATACCCGTCTTGCTAGTTTTATTCTCATTTGCCTTGAGTATTCATTTATTAAACTATTAAGGTTTGCAATGAGAAGGTCAAGCCCTATAGTAATTATTGGGCTTGTCATTGGAACTTTGATGAATTCATAACAATAACTGGACAAAATCTTCCCAAGAAAGTTAAGTATAAAAGAACTTAGTTCATCGACACTAACTTAATCCTTTTTTATAGCAGTATGTAATAATAATATAATTCCTTTAAGCTTCAAAGCTTTGGAAGATGGAATAATAGTACAAAAATTCATTAAGTATTGCGCATTACTTTCATATCATAAGGAGTAACCAAAATTTGACATGACGTAAATGGTTTATGTTCACAATTTAAGATAGACCCTTAATGTAAAAACCCCACCATCTTTAACCTGCATGTAAGGATAAATTTTAAGGCATTTATACACAACGACTTTGATAAACATTGATAAACATTGAAGAGGTTAGTTCGCAATGAAAAATATAAATTACATTCTAGAGAGAGAAAGCAACTGTCACCAATATCGCTAGGATAAAATCTCTTTTCTATGGTGCCTTTAAAAAGAATAACGATCTAATGGTTTTACCTCATAAAAGCATTTGAAATTGAACACCATTTATATTTGTTTATTGAGCTATTACTTTTGCAACAAACATATATCTGTATGCTTTATGATTATTGACAAGCAGCACCGGATCTTTCTTACCTGTAAATCTGTAAGAGCAGGTAAACTTTCTGCATTAGCTCAAAACCTAAGTAAGCCCTAGAATACCAAGATAGTTCCACCTTGTGGTCGCAAAGAAAAATAAGTCATTAAACTGAAAAAGAATTATTCTATAAGATAAACATAATCAAGTAGATAATTCAGATTATGAAATCATTAACATATAACTAATTAAACAATTAGCTAACTGCATTATTGAATATTATCTGTATTTTAAAAATTTAAAAATTTTCGGAAAATTTGGGATTGTTACACCGTCCATGTCAAGGGGGTGAATATATGTACTTAATACTAAAAATGTTCTAATGGCACTAGTATCCCCATTTCAAGGTAAATCATACATTGGAATGATCTATTGAGGTTTTTCAACACATCATTCTTGGCTATAGATTCCTAGAAGCATCTTATAGGGGCTAAGGCCTAGGTTTCCTCCTATTATTATGTTTAATGTCCCAAGACACATACATAGTACTTAGAAACCCCTAATTCCTCCCATATTACCCATTCAAATCAAAACTATCAACTTGAGAGGTCATCTATGTTGATTAAAGATGTCGTTCATGGACCTTGAGCCCTAAAAGCTCATTTACAACCTCAAATTAATGTTTTTTATACCAACCATGATTAACACCTTATCCTCCATATATAATGCTAAGAAAATCCTAATCATGGTCATATCCCAACTTCAAGGTTGAGGATACCCTTAAGATATCATACGTGTTTTCTTGAAGTGTTGTTCTTGGCTCTATACATCGGTATCATTTCTTTAGGGCCTAAGGAATAGGTTTCCTCCCTCAACCATGTAAACGGATATGTCCCTAGTGGTAAGAGAATTTTGATGCACTGCATATTCTCTCTTAGATGTAAAATATCACATACAAAGGTCCTATGTGCAGATTCGATGCCTTGTTCATGGACCTCAAGCCTTAAAAACTAGCTTTAGGGCATAATTCTTGAGTTCCCTCCCCCAACCATGGTTAAGGAACTATGACCCATACATAGTTCTTAAAGCCTCCTAATTGTGTACATATTACAACACAGAGAAAAGATATGCTCTTGGGAGGTTAGACATGGTTGTTTGAGATGTTCTTCTTGATGATGCTAAAATATTACTATAGGTCCTAAGTCTTGATGATGAAAATTATTGTTTTTATTCATTTCCCTAGCCATGCACCAAAACCATTTTTTATGGTTCTCCATAACGCGTTCACGTTTAGCAACTATAAAATGCGTGCGCCTTTTTAAACTATAAAATGTGTACACATTTTTCTTAGGCTAACCTACGTGTCATATGACATGCGAGGCTCAAGCTTAACCAAACCAAGATTTACATAACACTAGTGCGTTGTATTTTTATGTAACATGAGCGTGTTTCCTAAAAGTAGGATTGCATCTAAAATGTCCCTTATCTTTTTGCACACACCCTTATGCTTTTTATTTTTGTATTTTAAGAACCAAAATAGTTTTATTTTATAACTTTTTATTTGGTTTTTAATTTTTATTTTATAAACTTATTTTTTTAATTTTATGACATAAATATTTTAATTATATATATATACATATATATATATTATTTTCAATAACGTAAATTAGAAATGTGACAACATCTTCTCCATTATAAATTGTAAACCATCTTATTACTCAATTTTCAATAATCATGAAAAAAATAATTATACACTTTACACATTAAGAATTAAAAAATATAAAATATAGACCAAATATTAATGACACTTTGATTTGGTACCATACAAATCAAAACTTAACCATCAATCATTATGTACATATAAATTCTACCCCTTTCCACATTAATAAATAAGTGAACACCACATATTTCATCATGTAAATTAATGACCTATAACTCAAAGTTTTTTACTCACATGTCTTACTAGTGTTAACTCATGACCTATAACCCCACAAGCCTAATCCATGTAAATACCAATCGATTCCATTATTTGCGGAGACGTAATTCCTCCATTCCAGCCAAAAATAAGGAGTCCTTTTAAAAAATAAAAAATAATCATAATTCACACCACACCAATTTACTGCCAATCCAATTTCTAATGATATAATAACAAACTTGGATCACATGTTTATGATCATTTCTGTTTGGAAAAAATTCAAAATGCAATATATTAATGGTTTGATTTGCATTGTTTAAGTGTAATTTTTAAAAATTATAATTTATTGAAATTAATATAAAAATTCTGATTAAAAAAATAGAGTGGAAGAGGTGCATTCTATAACTCAAAAGAGGAAGATGTGATGGCAAGTAGCTTTTATAAAAAAAATATTATTAAATTGTTAAAAAAAATAATATGTGGGCTCAATTTAGATTTAAAATATTTTCTTAGAACCACTTATATAAGACTACAAATTAAAACCATAAACATTCCCTTCACATTTCCTCAACATTTTTGCTCTAAAAAGAGGTTTGGAGTTACACCGATTTGATCGCTTTTAACGCTTGGTAAGATGGATCTATGCTGGTTTTAAACTATTTTATGTTATTTGTTGGGGGATTTTAAATACAAAAATGAAATCACTTGACA
The DNA here is from genome assembly GCA_001517045.1 of Pseudotsuga menziesii. Lineage (NCBI taxonomy): Eukaryota > Viridiplantae > Streptophyta > Pinopsida > Pinales > Pinaceae > Pseudotsuga > Pseudotsuga menziesii. Next base: position 550,561 of record LPNX011056521.1, read on the forward strand.
GAAAAACCCCCCAAAACCCACACTCTATAAGATCTAGCAATCTTTTGAAAATTCTGTGAAGATTCATGACCAGAAATTGGTAAAAACCAGCAGAAAACAAGGGGAAAATCACCCCTATTTAGACAAGTAGTTTTAAACTACTTCAAAATTTCCATATTTATATATAGAAGCTAATTTTGTAATAAATATGTATGTTTTTTTAAGATTTCCAATTTTTAAAATTATTAAACATTATGATTATGGGAGATGATTCTTTCCTCCCACAACTCACAAGTGTGGTCAATTAATACCATCACATTTTTAAAATTGGTTGATATATGTTTATTGACACTATTTTCAATCTCTAATTAAAACTACTTAACACCATAACTATAAAAATTTCATTAAGTTTTTAAAATTATTAAACATTATGGTTAAAATTAAACATTATGGTTATACTAAATTCCCTGCTCCCACAAATCTGGTCAATTGACACCATCACATTTTTTTTTAAAGTGATTGATATATATTTTTCGATCTCTCTTTAAATGTAATGGCCTATGATTAAAACCACTCAACACCATAAATACACATTTTTTTTAGTGATTGATATATATTTTTCGACCTCTTTTTAAATGTAATGGTCTATGATTAAAACCAGTCAACACCATAAATATAAGAGATTCATTAGGTGTTTTAAATTATTAAATATTATAATTAAAATAAACCTGATGATTATGCGAGATTCCTTCCTCCCACAAGTATGGTCCATTAACATCATTACATTTTTTTAAATAATTGATATATGTAAATTAACACCATTTTTAAATATAATGGTCTAGAATTAAAACTACTAAACACACCAATTATGTGAGATTCTTTCCACATAGTCAACTAACACCATCGCATTTTTAAAATAGTTTATATGTGCCAATAAGCATAATTTTCAACCCCTTTAATTTCCCCTTTTTAAATGTAATAGACCCATCAACTTATATCTAACATTTTAAAATTTGTATTAAAATAATTTAAAATAACCTTCATTTTCCACCATTTTCATATGTGTAATAGGCCATCAACTTCTTCCAATCATTTTAAACATAGGTCGAAAATAACGTTTCCCAGTGATCGTTGGTCTAAACTTTTCACGCCACTAACTTTTACCGTTATAAATGTACAAATTAACAATTGTGAAGGATCTACCCGAGACTCATTTCTAAGCTCCCGAGTCCCAACTATTTTGGGGCATACGATCTTTTATTGTATCGACGACACGCCTTCGCTGCAGTCTCTCAACGCGCATTTGACTGTCACACGAGAAGGCGATAAAGTGAAGAAGATGGATAGAGCCAACTCTTACTCTATATCTGGGCAGAGACAAAATCGATCCAGAGATGGGTTTACGGAAAGAATGCACATACGCGGACATGGCGTTAGCCCCTCACGGAGTGATCGGCACGAGAGGCTGAAAATGAAGAAGATGGATGAAGCCAACTCTTACACTTTCTCTTCGCAGAGACAAAATCGATCCAGAGATGAGTCCACGGAAAAGATCCGCAGACGCGGACATAACGTTAGCCCCTCAGGGAGTGATCGGCACAGGAGCCTTAGGCCTGATGATCGAGAATACGACTCCAATTACCACAACAATTATAGCCGATCATCCAGTAAGTACGAATCAAACCCTAACAGGTATAGCGCATCATCCACTAACCACGACTCAAACCCTAACAGGTATAGCAGATCATCGAGTAAATACGACTCAAACCCTAACAGGTATAGCAGATCATACAGTACGTACGACTCCGACCTCAACAGGTACAGCAGATCATCCAATAACTACGACTCCAACTACAACAACTCGAGCAGATCATCCAATAGGTATCGCAATTCTCCAGATGATAGGCCTCCTCGTCGTTCAATTCCAGATATTGATTCTCCACCGGACCCAAAAATGTAACTATTATGTGTAGTTTGTTTAGCAAATATTGCTTCATAATATATTACATTCTATCAGCGCATTGAATTTAATCGCCCTGTTTTCTGTTTGGCAGAGATAACGATGAACAGTATAAACAGGCGATTATCAACTTGAAGAAGCTTGATTTTTTCTGGGATCATTACAGCGATAACTGGTAAGTCGAGAAATATTTGAGTATTGGATATTGTCAAGAAATATTTGAGAGTCTGGGATGACTGGCAAGTCAAGAAACATTTTGGTCTAATGCATGCGAGGTTAAACGAGGGTTTATTTATTTGTGCCCGCCTGTCCGGATTTAGTCTTTGGTTTTTTCTGCGGATCAGTTAAGTAATAACATTCCCGCTTTTGTCCACTTATATTATATTTCTGTTCAGGTTCAGAGATATATACCACCCATGCCGTGAAACGTGCCTTCACCCAAGAAAGGAAATACTGGAGCCTGCTGTATACAACTATTTAGATCTTCGTGTAGAGAAGCTTCCGTGTGAAACGCATGGATGGTTATATTTCTGTAAATATCACGGCTGCGACAAGGTTTTCCAAGCACGTTTATCTGTACACGAGCACTTGGAGAGCAAACACCCAGAACTTGTCAGAGAGGCGTTAGAAAAGGCTAGAGACGCAGTATTTATGCACAATTACATGATGTAAGTTATCTTCGTCGAATGACATGATTATTGGAGTGATATCAACGAAAATCTCTTTTATTTGCTGTGAAAGTCAGACATCTTTTCTCTAATTTATTTTATTCTTTCGGTGGTTACAGGGATCGAGATGCGCCTTATACTCAGCAGGTATGGGTATTGTTTAGATGATTGAGTAATTTGCATGTGCTTTAACCTGTCATATAATTATCATGACTAAAGGGGGTTTGCAGATTCTGCTAAAACGGGTGTTGTGGTTAGGGTTTAAGTTTCTCCAATTCGTTACAGTGATATGTTGTTCTTAGTCACCAAAGCTTATGGTCGAGGACTGCTTAAGTATAAGCTGAAGCGTGAACAATGTTATTTTCAAAAACCAGAAATGAGAAAAGGGAGAGGCGATACCAGAAATAGAAACCTGAATGTCTACATTTCATATAAATGTAGTTTTTTTTAGATTATTTATTTTTTAAAGAAATGTAGTTTTTTTTAGATTATTTATTTTTTAAAGAAAAACATAGGTAGAATAAGTGGGAGGAGAATGGAACCGCAGCCACAAACGGTATAAGTGTGCTTTTGCTGGATCCTCAGTCCCAACCAGCAAGGGTTGGAGCTGTACCAATGTGACCAAGGAGGCTTATGCACAAGCAGAGGATGGTGATTGGTTATAAGGTGTTGAAGGTAGTGCTATTGAGAGGATGGGTCAACAGCATTCTAAGGATACTAAGTACCTATTTTTCAACAATAGAAAGATTTTAATTATGGGTCTAGTCATAGCTTACGTAGTCACCTTTCAGTTGAAGGAAGGTATCAATGTTCAGACTCATGGTAAGGATGTTGATGAAGAGTGGTAGGTCAAGTCTAACAAGAGCAAGGCACTCTATTTCTCCAACTGCTTTGAACAAACCTAGTGAAGTAGTGACAACCTAGTGAAGTAGTGACTCAAGCATCTTGCACAGAGTTATTCAAGGAAGTTGTACTTCCAAACCTTGGGTAATATAGCATCAATGAGTAGTATTGCAAACCCTTTGTTCTTTGAATGAATATCTCTTCTTTCCTGGGTAGATGATCCATGGGTGGAAGCAACTTGTATGTAATGTTCCCTCCTTAGTGTCATATGGATCCATCCCCTAACCCATTAGATTGCCATGGATTTGAGTGGGAATCTAAATTAATCATGGAATTAAAATTGATAAAGCTTGGTTTGCACAAAGAAATTGATAAAAACTCCAAAGACAAAGTTTGTTCACATCAAGCAAGAGGTTGACCATGGTAATCATGGTGCCTAGTAGTGCTTGTCCATGCATTAAATGAAGTTAACCAAGTGAAGATGCCACGAATGAGTCTAGCCAGCAAATTCCAAGTTAGTTAGCAAGTGGACAAACTAAGTTAGTTAACAACTGGACAAGTCCAAGTAAGTTAGCAAGTGGACTACCCAAGTTGGTTAGAATTGGTCAACGATGTTAGAGGATTTATTCATGAAGGTGAAGGTGGTTACATGAGGAAGTTATGAAGCCCAAGGTGGTTAGAGGGTCCATTTATGAAGGTCAAAGTTGTTAGAGGGTGCACTCATGAAAGCAGTGGAGCAATTATGAACCAATAACTATCCAATGCATGGTTTTGAGATACCCATGGGATTGGACCATAGTATTGGATGTCTCTTTATCTTAAAAGGAGCTTCATGTTGTACTAGAAGGTTTTAACATGTTTGTCAACCCAAACTATTGTTGAGTTTCTTGTGCAATTCTATGCTTGGGAGATGTGCCCTTTGCAATCCATTAGGGAGATGGGTCCCTAATCTATTGTAACTAATTGGAATGGAAATTTTCATTTAAGTTGGCCATTGTCAATTGGATACTCATTCCATTCACCAATCATATTATTGCAACAAAGTAGAGTGATAGTACTTGTTCTAGTTTATAGAAGTTTCTAGTCTGTTGCGGTGCACTAGTTGCACATTTGGTATTTTGTAATCATTTGAAGTGTGGTTTGAGGTCTATGTAATCATGGATGTGGTTCCAGCAACCCTCTATTATGTTGCATACCTTAAATGAATAAAATATGATCCTTTCTCTATTACTCAAAATTATTGTCGCCAAAAATTTGTCTTGCATATGCTCAATGTATTGTAATTTTGACTAGTGTTCATTGTTTTATCCATATATTGATTTCTAGAACTCCAAATTGAGTTCTATAAGTTGTTGCAAGTAGATGGGATATTGTAGGGCTCATCCCCAGCATTAGATCAGAAATTTGTGGGGTTTAGGCACTAATTTCAAGATGAGTTGTAATATGACTAGTTTAGATGTCTAATGAAACACACTTTCTCACAATTCCTCTAAGAAGCAGAGTAATGTCTATTTTTAGTACGATCATTCCTGTAGCTGGTTGGGGGTTCTCTACACCTAGATGTAAAAGGAGTCTACTAAGGCTTGACGTACCTAAAAAATGTGCATCTGTCAAGGTAAAGTTAATTCCACCTTCCAAATATATATTTTATCTATCATAATGTAACACCCCGGTTTTGACCTAGTTTGCATTAAAATGTATATGGTGTATATATTGTAATCAGGGTAATTTTTAGCGGTGAAATTTCGCCAATTGGCTATTTTTTGGGTTTTTTTCAAAAAATAAATTCGCTATTTGGTGAGTTTTAGTGTCTAATATCGCCTATATTTACATACAATATGTTTTTTTATCATAATATTCGCCAAAATTTACACATTTCAATGTTAATTTTATGTTTCATATTTAATATTCGCCTACCTATCTAAAAAGTTTTTTTTTTCGATCCAAAACAATCGCCTAGAATACTATACTTAGGTATAATATTAGAATCCTTAAAAATACCTTGATTGTAATTAATCATGGTGAGGAGCTACATGAAAAATCCCCACCATTGATTTAGTGTTTAATGTTTCAGCGATTAAAATCGATGCCGATGGTATTTCGTGCTAGCCAGGCACATTATAATTTTGGACATCATGTAAATATGTAATTTAATTAAAATACTCACAACTAGTTATGTCAATGTTGTTAAGATTTTATATGTAAAGCTAGATTATCAACATTCAATTCAGTTTCACAAAAATAACATATACAGGATCACTGAAAGAAACAATATCATAAGATCAACACAGTTTTACCATGGGAAAACCCTAAAGGGAAAAACCGAGCAAGAAAATCTTCCTCAATATAGATGATCAAAAAGATAAAAGATAAAACCTCATACTAGTCCTTCTCCTCCTTGCAGATAAAACTCTCTCTCTCTCTCTCTCTCTCTCTCTCTCTCATGTGTGACACAAGTGTGTGTCTATGTGTATCAAATGAGGAGCACCTCTTTATATTTATATTCTTCCTCTCACTTAAATTTTCACTCAACTAAGCCGGCCCTACTAAACTTGACTACATCAACCTCTCTAGGAGGACTCAAAACAACTTAATATTATATTTAGGAGGGTGCTAATGACCCAACTTACAATGGAGGGTTTTCCTCATGACCCTGTACTGAACTAATACAATAATATCATCTTGTTGGAGGAATAATAACATATTTGAAAGGTTCTATCAATAAAATACATTTAGGATATTCTTTGAAGTTACAATAATTCAACACTCCCCCTTAACGAGAAGGGTATTCTACAACAACAACAAAAACAGTTGAAGGAGAGAGAGCATCTTCAACATCATCAGGGTGATACATCTATAAAACATTGGAATATTTTCATCATCTTTGATAGTCTTCATCTTCAATTTCAGCAGTAGCAACACTTTGATCGTTCGGTCGACAACATCATCATCAACATTTTAATCCTTTCAATCAGCAACATCATCATCAACAATACTTTGACCTTTCAATCAGCAACATCATCATCAGCAGCAACAACTTGCAAGCCACAATATGAAGACGAAATTCTATGGATCACTTTAGAACTTAAGTCCATGGATGATACAATCCTACCACATTCTCGAAGATCGAAGTCTCTAGATCCTATTACAAGATAATCAATCCCTATCACTTTAGGACTTAGGTCCAAGGATGATGCAATCCTACCACATTCTCGAAGACTGAAGTATCTGGATACTATTCTAGGATAATCACTCTGTATCACTTTAGGACTTAGGTCCAAGGATGGTGCAATCCTTCCACATTCTCGAAGACCGAAGTCTCTAGATACTATTACGAGATAATCACTCCCTATCACTTTAGCACTTACGACCAAGGATGATGCAATCTTGCTTCTTTCTTGGAGACATAAGTCTACAGATCACTTTAGGACAAGTGTCCAGGGATGATACAATCCCACTTCTTTCTTGAAGACATAATTCTATGGATCACTTCAGGGAAAATGTGCAGAGATGATACAATCCCACTGCAACATCATTGTTCACCCTTTCGGGGAAGGTCTTTTCGAACAACACCGAGCTTGTCTCAAAAGTATTCAAACTTTATTCGGGACAGAGGATTTGTCAACACATCAACAACTTGTTCATCGGTATTCACATACTAGAGTTTTATGGCTCCCTTATGTATCATATCTCGGATGTAGAAATACTGAATTTCTATGTTCTTCAATTTATCATGGAACATTGGGTTCTTTGTCATCTTTATACAACTTTGGTTATCACATAGAATCATTGTGGTATCCAACTCTAGGTTAAATAGACTTGAAATCATCTTTCGAAGTTGTATGGCTTCACAACTAGCAGAGCAAGCTGCTATGTATTCTACTTCAGTCGTGCTAAGAGAAACATTGGACTGTTTCCTGCTAAACCATGAAATCATAGCATATTCTAGACATTAACATCCTCCTGATGTGATTTTCTTGTCTAAGACACTTCCAGCCGAATCTCTAGTCATGATTTCCATCAGAGTATATACCAAAGTCTATTTTTCCTCTGAGATATCTTATCACATGTTTTGCAGCTACCAGGTGAACACATCTAGGTTGAACTAGATACTGACTCAAGGTGTTCACAACAAAACAAATTTTTGGTCTGGTATTTGTTAGATACATCAATGGATCAATAATATGTCTGTATTGAGTCACATCCACTAATTCTGATGATTCATCAACCAACAACTTTAGGTTGGTATCCATGGGTGTGGCCATAATTTTACACTCGAACATATGAAATATTTTCAAAATTTCTACTGCATACTTTCCTTGATTGAGAAAGACTCCTTCTGATTTTTTCCATACCTATAGAGCTAGAAAATAATGCATTAACCCAAGGTCTTTCATCTCAAATTCCTCAACGATATTCTTCTTTCATTCTACAGTCTGTTTCTCATTCCCTATCATAAATAGGTCATCCACATATAGTAATAGTATGACAGGTTCATCTTCTATAACGTTGAAGTAAAGGTTAGGGTCGGCTTTACTTTTGGTAAAGTCCAAGCTCATCAGGAAACTATCTATCCTTCCATACCAAGCTCTAGGAGCTTGCTTTAGGTTATACAGGGCCTTCTTCAACTTGCATATGTGAGTCTGTCTGTCTTAAACTTCAAATCCTTGTGGATGTTCTATGTATACTTCTTCCTCAATCACACCATTTGAGAAGGTTGTCTTTGCATCCATCTGGTGTAAGTTCCACTTCATCATGGATGCAAGTGCGATGATGGCTCTAATCGAAGTATACCTTGTTATTGGTGCAAATGTTTCTTTATAATCAATTCCCTCTTTTTGAGAGAAACCTCTAGCCACAAATATTTCCTTGTATTTCTCTATACTTCCATCAGCTGCATGTTTTATCTTGTAGATCCACTTGGAAGATACCATGCTCTTTCCTTGTGGTTTGGGGACTATATCCCAAACATCATTCTTCATTATTGATTGGTATTCTTCCATCATTGCTTCAACTTATTCTTTCTTATGTACAACTTCTTCATAGTTTGTAGGTTCTTGATCTATAAGATCACACATTAAAGCTACATAGTTGGAAAATGGCCTAGGTTTCTTTCTTATCCTTGTGGAGGCTTCTGGAGCTCCATATATTTCCGCTTCTTGCATAATTTCTCTTTCCAAAGCAGGATTTATCTTCCATCATATCTCCATCATGGGAGGTTCTTATGGTTCTTTCATATCACGATCTTCAAGTGTTTCATCTTTAGGGAGAAATGTAGCCTCGACATTTTAGGGAGGTGCATCTTCCTCATATACTTCTTCATGTTGACATTTTCTAGATCCCTTGAGAGTTGCTTGTTCATCGAATGCTTCATCTCTACTGATTTCCATGTGATGGAATCCAGGAATGTAAATTATGAATGCCTTGGATACTTCACAGTATCCAACAAATATTCCCTTCTTTCTGGAAGGTTCCAACTTGGTTCTTTTCTCTTTCAGTATGTGAGCATATACTGGATAACCAAATATATTGAGGTGACTTACTTCAGGCTTCTTTCCCATGAACATCTCCTGTTGAGGATTGAATCCAAGGGCACTGTGAGATATTCTATTTTTTACATAGACAACAATTCTTGTTGCTTCTGCCCATAGATACATTGGAAGATATTGATCATATATCATTGTATTCACTGCCTCCATGATGGTTTTGTTCTTTCTTTTTGCAACACCATTTTGTTGAGGATTGTAGGGAGTAGTTAGTTCCCTCTTGATTCCAGCATCTTTACAAAAGGCTTCAGATTCTTTTGAATTATATTCTTCATCATTGTTTGATCGGAGTGTCTTGATTCTTTTGTCTGAAAGGTTTTCTATCGGGACTTTGAATTCCTTGAATTTTTCAAATACTTTGTTCTTTGCATTCAAGAAGTATATCCATGTTTTTCTTGAATAATCGTCAATAAATGTAATGCAGTATTCAAAACTAGTTAAGGATGTGGAGGACATTGGACCACATTAATCTGAATTAATTAATTCCAATGAACCTTTAGTTTTTGTTTCACTCTTTGGAAATGGATTCTTGATATTCTTTCCTTTTTCACATCCTTTGCAAATTCCTTCATGGTTGATCTTCAAGTCTGGTAATCCCATCACTACTTTGTTCACATGAGGTAGTGATTTGTAATTTATGTGGGGAATCCTCCTATGCCATAGTTCACTAGGGTTAGTGGTCTCATGAACAAGGATTGTTTCTAAATGTCCCTTCAGTTTATACATGTCTCCTTCTTCACCGATGATAACTGCATCTTCAATTGACTTTCCTTTGGGCCACATGAGTACTTCTCCATCTATGAATGCAACTCTATATCCTTTCTTATCTAATGCTGAGATAGAAAGTAAGTTCTTATTTAGACATGGTATATATAAAGCTTCCTTCATCTTCAAGGGGTTTCTTGAATCAAGCTTCTAGCTTGCTTCACCAATTCCTTTGATTGGATATTGATAGTCATCTCCTAGAGATACTTTTCGAGGAGAGTTATTTTCTACAAGTTTTGACAAAATTTTCTTTTGTCCCTTCATGTGCTTTGAAGCACTGCTATCAATAATCCATGTGTCTTCTCGAGGTGTTATAGACCCAGAGAGTACATACTCTTTTTCATCTTCTTCTCTTGCTTGCTTTCTCCGAGTTCCTCCTCCTTCTTCTTCTTCTTATTGATCCTCATCTTTAGCTAGATGTGCATGATGTCTTATTTTGTTGTTCCTCTTCTTTTATTCTTCTTTCTTCAAAGGACAATTTCTAGCAATGTGTCCTGTCTTATCACAATTGAAACATTGAAAGTTGGAGGCTCCTCTTTGGGAAACTTTCTCTTGTTCTTTGGAACCTTTTGGGAGGTTGAGACTCCTCGTGATTTCCCTTCTTGAAGTTGGGTTGACTTCTTCTTCTCTTGGTATGGGTTGCTAGGGATTGATGATATTCCTTCAGTAGAGCTTCTCTACTGGCCACTCTAGCCTGCTCTTGAATACAATCTTCCCATACAATATCAAACTTCATGCTTTCCTTCCTGGCACACATAGTTTGGGTGAATGAATCCCAGGGTCTAGTGAGACCATTGAAAAGTAATAACCAACTCATATTCATCAAGGGTGTCTCCAATGGCTTTTAGTTGTTCCTCGAACTGGGAAACCCTTGTGAAATAGTCCAAGATGGATTCGCCATGATTCATCTTGGTGCTCTTCAATTGATCTCTTAAATTCATCTTTTTGTTGATGTTTCTTCCTTTATACATCCTTTCTAGGGCATCATACATTTCTTTTGGATTCTTGTTGGATGACATTTGAGGGATCAAGTGATTTTCGATAAAGTCAGTAATAATCCTTTTCTCCCTAATAAGATCATTTTTGTGCTTCTACTTAGCTTCAGCGTCATCAGGTTCTGCAACTTCTTTCTCAATATATTTTTCAAGATCATTCTCCTTGAGAATGAGGCCAATTCTGTATTTCCATGCTCGGTAATTCTCTATACATTCTAGTTTATCCTCAAGCTTGGTGCTTGGGGCCATCTTGTCAGGAGATTACAAAAAAATGAAATTCTTGAAAATGAGAAACTTATCTTACAAGGAGATGTACTTGAATGAGGCACATTGATTGGTGTGCTTAGCTTCTAGAGATATTAATTCTTCACCTTTAAAAACTGACTTGCGAGATTCTGTAGTGCAGTTTTCTGGTTTTCTGGATTTCTGTAATTTTCTCGTTGAGTGTCAAACTAGAGTTTGAATTTCTTGAAGATATACCCACTTAAAAATTTTGATCTTGGGCTCAGTGGATGCGCTCCAGGAGGGTGCAACTTTCTATGCAGTCAGATCTTCAAAGATCCAATTTTTTCTAAAACCCTAATTTCTTGTCGGAGAGGGAGAGAGGGATTTTCACCTTGTGAAACGTGTCCTATTCACGTTAGCTCTGTTAGCATGTTAATATTCTATATGCTAAGATACATTATCAGCATTCAATTCAATTTCACAAAAAGAGCATATACAATATCACTTAAAGAAACAATATCACAAGATCAACATAAATTTATCCTATGAAAACCCTAAAGGGAAAAACCCAACAAGAAAAACTTCCTCAATATAGATGATCAAAAAGATAAAAGATAAAACCTCAGACAGGTCCTTCTCCTCCTTTCATATAAAACTCTCTCTCTCTCTCTCTCTCTCTCTCTCTCTCTCATGCACTACACAAGTGTGTGTTTATGTGTATCAAATGAGGAGCACCTCTCTCTATTTATATTCTTCCTCTCACTTAACTTTTCACTCAACTAAGTTGGCCCTACTAAACTTGAATGGGCCGAATTCAATAGGAGGACTCAAAACAACTTAATATTATATTTAGGAGGGTGCTATTAACTCGACTTACAACGGAGGGTTTTCCTCATGACTCTCTACTAACCTAATACAATAATATCATCCTCATAGAGGAACAATAACATCCTCAGAAGGTTCCATCAATAAAATACATTTAGAATACTCTTCGAAGTTACAATAATTCAACAATGCAACATTAAAGAGATGGGGGCATGATTTACTAAGGATAAGGGGGGTGGAGGGGGGAGGGATATTCAAATGTTGACTGAATGGTGAAAATCCAAATGTCAAAGGGAGGACCCATCAAAATTTCAACCAACCATTTTTTCTTCTTATGGCAATCATATATTCCTGCCATAAATTGGTTGATTTAGTTAATGCATGGGGATGTGAAGAGTATGGTAGTCAAATTCAAATTTGAGAAGCCATCATATTTTGAAAAATTTTCTTTTGACTTATGGGCCAAGAAAATGCTCAAAAATATTTCTCATTCCCTCATGCATTCACGTCCTTCGTTCCTCATGTAGTGGAAAACTTGCAGAGCTCTCTCATTCACGTTTTTTGTCTACCAGTGTGTTTTCACTTAAGTTTCCATCATTTTTGTTCATTTTCCCCATGGCTGGGAAGTTTTTTTGATAACACTCAAGGGCTGGGCTCTCCCCTGGATGTTTTTTGTTGATATTTCCTCATTACCTGGCTAGGAAAACCCATTTTTGGTTGCACAACAAATGCTAGAAGAGGCGCACGATTTTTGGATGTTTGCTGAGGTTTTTTTTGCCATGGGACTGTTTTACCCATCTTCTATTTCTGTTTTTGTCTCCTAAGATGTTTTTCCTCAAACCCAGAACTTGTGTTTTGTGTGGGTGCACCCTGTGTTTTGGTATGAACCGGTTTGGAGTGGAAGAGGGAAGAATTATCTTGATAAACTAGTTTAGAAAGGAACTACAAAGAGACATCTAGAGGGGCTCATTATTCTTTCTTACACACCTTGAAGAGAATTGAAAGGGAAGGAATAGAACGAGGAACTGTGTAGCAGAGAAGGGGATGTTCCCTTGTGTTGGTTGTGTAGGTGTTGGGAAAGCTAATCTAGATATTTTGTAGGTGTCCATAGCTCTATGGTTGAGGTCAATAGCTTAGAAATTCAACCTTCCATCTTCTTGGCAGCTTGATAAACCAAAATGTAGTTTTTTTCTGGGCTAAATTTTTATATGTCTTTGGCTATGTGTGAGCCTTCTATTGTTCCCTTATTCCTTATGGGAATCATGCCCATCTCAGGTGTAGTAGTGGTGATAAGAGATTGATGAGCACACTCGCCTATTTTTGGGTGGAACCTTGCAGTGACATATCTGGTTGTGGGACAAGCTTTTTCTCAATATTTTTATCTTCTGTTTATTTAATCTCTGCAACTGTATTTTTTTTAATGAATTATTATGAACATGATGAATACTATGTTGAAATGTATTTTCTTTCAATGTAGATTACATTGCATTATGCATATGTGAATTTTTTTACTTTAATGCATTTTTATTATTCATGTTCATGGGACTTAGATTCCTGCTTAAATGATAGTAGCAGTGCCTTAGGTCGTGCCATCTCATAGGGGAGGTGGCGTGACACATAAGTTTATAGTAGACCCCAAGATTTATTTTTGGCAAGTTTGGGGAAGTGCGAGGGTGTTAGAGTTAGCAAGGAAAAATCTATCCTAGTTTGTTGTAGTGGAGTTTGTGTGCCTAATTTATGAATTGGGAACACTTCAGTGGTATAAGAGAATGATACCACTAAATTTCTTTCTCTTCATAGTCCTTAATGAGTCCAAAGAGAAATCCAACCCCCAAGAATAACAATTCAAAACTGACAATTGTGGAATATTTGGAAGAATATTCAATTGAAGTAGGAATCCAATGTGAAAGAGAATCACCAGGCATGTAAAATAACTAGGAAGACATTAGATCCCACTTCACAACCTTGACATAATATCTTGATGATATTCTGATGAGGCTATGCCAAGACATGGAGATCTTGTCCTAGAAGCATGGACCCAATAATGGTGAAGGGATTGACCACATTCCCTACCATGAGGAAAGAAGGGGCTATATTAAGACTCTCTTCAAAAAGGACATGGACTCATGATCCAACTCATGAGTTCACTATCTAGAAAATACCCACCATTCCTACATTCACTGATCTGTACAAGGAAGAATTTAAAGCACAAAATGAGGGCGCTACTTCAATGACAACTATCATTGTTGATTATTGTTAAAGTTAGTGCAGTTGCGAGACCCATTCTCAGAGAATGGTTTCCTAGTCAATTGACTCCTAGGACAGAGTAAGACCCTAGAAGGTACCCTAGGGCCCCCAGTAGTCTCCTGGGGTTCTTGTTCTAGGACCAAGCAGGTTGACGCCATGGAAAATCCCCTAGCATGTGGCTAGGGCCCCAATATGCCTCTAGGGTATTTTGGTTTGGGACCAAGGATGTGATGTCCAATTAGAGCCTACAGGTGGAGGCAGAGATATATTCTGGTATAGGACCAGGGACACGATGTCCAAGTAGGTATTGCAGGCAGTTGATCAATTTTCAGTGTGAAACTGAAACTCAGCTTAGTACTGAGAACCATTCTATGAGAGAATGGAGGACCCAGTTAGGGTCCAAGGATTGATCAACTTGATTCAGTGTGAGACTGAAACTCGGCCTAAGGCTAAAAGCCATTCATTAAGAATGGAATATAATGATGTCCCCTCTCCTAATCGTTTATTTCTAGGTTGATCCTCAAGGGACTGGCCACCCCTTGACGATGTCCCTAGTACCTAACCTTTAGGAACAGTGTCAAGGACAAAAGGATTGTACCATCTGTTTGGATCTTCCCCCTTATACAGTGATGACAAAATATATAAAACTATGTACCTTGAGAGAGAGAAAAGTTTTTGGTCTTGTTGGTCTTATTTGATTGCTTGGTTCACTTTGATCTTGTGGTTGTTGACTCATGGTCCTATTCTTACTTTGTCCTAGCACTCTCACTTGTGTGCACCATTGATTATGATGACTCTGACTTTATGGAGTGTATTTACCTAATTGTTTATTAAAGACCATTGGACCTAGTATTGTTATGGTTATCTTATGTTGGACCTTTAGATTTTTTATTTTATGACTTTATTATAAATTATTAATAAAATCATTTATGATTTATTAATAATAAAAATAAAAATAAAATAAAAATCTTTTACCTTTTATTTTTGTTTTATCTCATGTTTGAGACACCTTGACTTTTTTATTTATTTATTGGGCCACTTTATCTTACCCTAAGTTATATGATTATATGTGGACCATGTAAACATTATAAAAGAGGCGTACATTTACATTAAATCATATACCTTAGCTTCTTGATTCATAATCCCACAAGCTCTGTGATTTTAATCTTTACGGCAATCTATAAGCTCTGCGATTCTTATCTTTACAGCAATCCAAGCTCTGCGATTTTTATCTTTACGTCAATCCCAGCTTTGTGATTTCATGATTTGATCTTACGGTTGTCTCTTAAGTCCTGCGATTTGGTCTTACAGCTGTCTCTCAAGTTCTGCGAGTTGATCTTACGGTTGTCCGTCAAGCTCTGCATTTTTATGATTTTTATTTTTCTGCTGCTCCACAAGCTCTGTGATTTTTGTAATCTTGATTTTAGAGCTGCTTCACAAGCTCTGCAATTTTATGGTTTCTTTCTCCACGGGATTGGACTCTGATTTGTAGTTTGGCTTACGATCTGGGTTTCACCAATCTCTGTCTCAGTCTAGCCTCCACCGATCTCCTTCTCAGTTGCCATGGGTCAATCACCTGTGTTCTTCTATCGTTGTCTACTTCATTAAGATCTCTCATTTCACTCCACAAGATCTTTCTCTTGTTTGGTCTTCACGTCATGATTATTGTCTCAGCGTTTTGATTGGTCATGAGTTTTACCTCTGTGATATTCTCTATGGGATTTGTTGCGATCTATTATCTGCACAGGCTGAATCTTTCTATTTGATCCACCCTCACTGGTTTCAGGAATTTGTTCACCGTGAATCTACTGGTAGAGTGCTTGACTGCACATCTTTCACTCTAAGTGCATCTGTGTGATTCTCCTTGACTGCACTACTAAATTAATTGAAGAAACTATAGGTCTGTTTACTCCCTCTCTCTCTCAAGGTACGTATATGGTTCAAACAGTTTGACTTGTCCTTTCAGTGACAAGATCAAACTCAGATCTAACTGAGTATAAGGCGGATCCAACAATGGTTAAGATTCTTTATCTTCTGTAGTTTACTTGAGATTTAGTTTACTACACATGTTATTTATTATTTTTTTGTACATGGCAGTTGATGGAACATTTCAATGATCAACTTTAATGCAGTGACCAGCAGAGCATTAAGTTAACGCAGTGACGAGCAGAGCGTTAAAGTTGAAAGAAATGAAACTTATGTTGTTACGTTTTATTACAGTTTGAATTTTTATCTCAGTTCTTTATATGTTCATGCATTGAATTTTATTACTGATACTAAAACTCATCTAACCTGCAAAAAATTAACATGGTATCAGAGCTTAGGGTGTAGCTAACTCTATTTTGCAGTCAAGAGAAACTACAACGATCCTAAGACAAGGACTATACTTCACAGAAGCTTACCTTTTAAGTTGACAATTAAAGGTTAAGATGACTACTCCTTCAGTAAAATCAGAAGATAGGCTTGAGGGAGCCTCCAACTTGAATGCATGGAAAGCTAGGGTTCTAAATATCCTAGAAGGAAGTGATCTAGATTATTTGGTTACTAGAGTTGTTGAAGAACCTACTACAGCCCAAGGCAGGGCAACGTTCAAAAAGAAGTAAGGCAAGGCAAAGCGAGTTATCTTTGACTCAGTTAAAGATAACCTGATGGCTGTGTTGGCTCCGTTAAGGACAGCCAAAGAATGCTTCGATGCTCTAGCTAACCTCTATGAGAAGAAAGCTCCTACTCAGAGAAGAGTCTTGAAGAAACAACTCAGATCAGTTAGAATGGAGAAAGACGAGAAGGTTGCTACTTTCTTTTCTAGGATTTCTCAGATAAGAGACCAACTCTTGGCCATTGGAGATAAGGTAGAAGACGATGATCTTGTGCAGACAGTGTTCGATGGCCTCCCTACAACGTGGGAGACATTCCTGGCTTCAGTAAATGAACGAGGGGATCAACCCAACTTTGAAATATTGTGGCATGATTGTTTAAATGAAGAAAGCAGGATCCAAAGCAAATTCGTGCCCCCACCAGAAAATAATCCAGCCCTATTTGTCAAAACAAAGAAAGGAAAGAATCCACTACCACACAAGGAAAATAGTCAGGAACCTCGAGGTAAGCATTTCTTTAAATCAAGAGTTAAGTGTTATAATTGTGGTAAGCCTGGTCATTATGCAAGGGAGTGTAGAAAACCATCTAACAAAAATTGGCACAGAAAGAAACATCATGTTTCAATTGCTACAGAAGAAGAGAAACCTCAACAAAAGAGGTCTAAGGTTGAAACCAAGAATACATGTCAAGGAAAAGAATATTACTTGGCCTCAACACTTTCAAGTCCCACCTTCAACTCATCAGATTCCTGGTGGATAAACAGTGGAGCCTCTAAGCATATGACTAGATTTAAAGGGAACTTAGCATCCGTAAAGGTCAAACAGTTCCACAAGAAAGTGGAACTCGGAGATGGAAGTACCTTTGACATTAAAGGGGTTTCGTTCAACCAAAATACATCTTGATTCAGGTACGTTGATTAATGTTGAGGAAATTTGATATGTTCCTGGTCTAAAGAAGAATGTTATTTCAGTAACAGTTTTAGAAGACAAAGGGTACTCTGTAACTTTCTCAGAAGGAAACATTTTGATATGGCCCAAAGGTAGAAGTATAAACTCAGCCATTGTGATTAGAGTTCGTGAAGGTAACCTCTACAAGGTCCCAGGACTTTCCATTAAAACTCTATACCCTAGTCAAGCTTCAGAGATCAAGAGGGAGACATCTGTACTCTCTAGTCCCCAACCAAGTGGGGTTGTGGAAGATGAAAGAGTGATCTTCCATTAGTGCTCCAGTGACTCAAAAATAGAATCTTATAAGACTTCACGCTTAGAGAAGCAGAGGGAGAAGGCCAAGAAGCTTACGTTCGATCTCATTAAGAAACCTAGTGAAAAGCTTCAAGGTTGCCCCAGTGAGAGCCATGTCACTGATTTGGTTTATTCCTATTATGGGGAGTCAGTCCAACAATGGTTTTGGAAATTTGATTTGCGGAAAGTAATTCTCAGCCATCAAGGGAAGTCAACTATAACTTCCAATAAGATTTATGAGATCTTGTTTCATGCTAAGATGGAGAGCTGTTTGAGGTTCTCATGAAACCCTGTATTTGATGACAGTCTGAAAGACATCGAGATGAGTCATCACAACGTAAGGGTACAATATGTTATCAATGTGTTGATAATGTCCCTCTTATTGAGAGGGAGTGTTAAAGTTAGTGCAGCTGCGAGACCCATTCTCAGAGAATGGTTTCCTAGTCAGTTGACTAGGACAGAGTAAGACCCTAGAAGGTACCCTAGGGCCCCCAGTAGTCTCCTGGGGTTCTTGGTCTAGGACCAAGCAGGTTGATGCCATGGAAAAGCCCCTAGCATGTGGCTAGGGCCCCTATATGCCTCCAGGGTATTTTGGTCTAGGACCAAGGATGTGATGTCCAAGTAGAGCCTGCAGGTGGAGGCAGAGATATATTCTGGTATAGGACCAGGGACACGATGTCCAAGTAGGTACTGTAAGTAGTTGATCAATTTTCAGTGTGAGACTGAAACTCAGCTTAGTACTTAGAACCATTCTACGAGAGAATGGAGGACCAGGTTAGGGTCCAATGATTGATCAACTTGATTCAGTGTGAGACTGAAACTCAGCCTAAGGTTGAAAGCCATTCATTAAGAATGGAATATAATGATGTCCCCTCTCCTAATCGTTTATTGCTAGGTTTATCCTCAAGGGACTGGCCAACCCTTGACGATGTCCCTAGTACCTGACCTTTAGGAGCAGTGTCAAGGACAAAAGGATTGTACCATCTGTTTGGATCTTCCCCCTTATATAGTGATGACAAAATATATAAAACTATGTACCTTGAGAGAGATAAAAATTTTTGGTCTTGTTGGTCTTATTTGATTGCTTGGTTCAATTTGATCTTGTGGTTGTTGACTCATGGTCCTATTCTTACTTTGTCCTAGCACTCTCACTTGTGTGCACCGTTGATTATGATGACTCTGACTTTATGGAGTGTATTTACCTGATTGGTTATTAAAGACCATTGGACCTAGTATTGTTATGGTTATCTTATGTTGGACCTTTAGATTTTTTATTTTATGAATTTATTATAAATTATTAATAAAATCATTTATGATTTATTAATAATAAAAATAAAAAATAAAAATAAAAATCTTTTTACCTTTTATTTTTGTTTTATCTCATGTTTGAGACACCTTGACTTTCTTTTTTTTTATTGGGCCACTTTATCTTACCCTAAGTTATATGATTATATGTGGACCATGTAAACATTATTAAAGAGGCGTACATTTACATTAAATCATATACCTTAGCTTCTCGATTCATAATCCCACAAGCTCTGCGATTTTTATCTTTACGGCAATCTATAAGCTCTGCGATTCTTATCTTAACGGCAATCCAAGCTCTGCGATTTTTATCTTTACGGCAATCGCAGCTCTGCAATTTCATGATTTGATCTTACGGCTATCTCTTAAGTCCTACGATTTGGTCTTACGGCTGTCTCTCAAGTTCTGCGAGTTGATCTTGCGGCTGTCTTTCAAGCTCTGAATTTTTATGATTTTTATTTTCTGGCTGCTCCACAAGCTCTGCGATTTTTGTAATCTTGATTTTATAGATGCTTCACAAGCTCTGCGATTTTATGGTTGCTTTCTCCACGGGCTTGGACTCTTATTTGTAGTTTGGCTTACTATCTGGGTTTCACCGATCTCTGTCTCGGTCTGGCCTCCATCGATCTCCTTCTCAGCTGCCGTGGGTCAGTCACCTGTGTTCTTCTGTCGCTGTCTACTTCATTAAGATCTATGATTTCACTCCACAAGATCTTTCTCTTGTTTGGTCTTCGCGTCATGATTATTGTCTCAGCGTTTTGATTGGTCATGAGTTTTACCTCTGTGATATTCTGTATGGGATTTGCTACGATCTATTATCTGCATAGGCTGAATCTTTCTGTTTGATCCACCCTCACTGGTTTTGGGAACTGTGAATCTGCTGGTAGAGTGCTTGACTACACATCTTTCACTCTGAGTGCATCTGTGTGATTCTCCTTGACTGCACTGCTAAATTAATTGAAGAAACTAATTTCTGTTTACTCCCTCTCTTAAGGTATGTATATGGTTCAAACAGTTTGACGTGTCCTTTCAGTGACAAGATCAAACTCAGATCTAACTGAGTATAAGGCGGATCCAACAATGGTTAATATTCTTTGTCTTCTGTATTTTACTTGAGATTTAGTTTACTGCACATGTTAATTATTATTTTTCTCTACATGGCAGTTGATGGAACATTTCAATGATCAACTTTAACGCAATGACTAGCAGAGCGTTAAGTTAACGCAGTGACCAGCAGACCGTTAAAGTTGAAAGAAATGAAACTTATGTTGATACGTTTTATTACAGTTTGAATTTTTATCTCAGTTCTTTATATGTTCATGCATTGAAGTTTATTACTGATACTAAAACTCATCTAACCTGCAAAAAATTAACAATTATCAATATCTAGATGAGTAATGTAAAAGACTAATTGGTAGCTTGAAGAACTAATGTGATATTCAAGAAAATATTGCACCAAAGGGAGGAAATAATGGATCTACTAAAAATTATGAATTGACAAATTCCATGAGAAAGATATCACTCCACTACTTAAATGACTCACCAAAGTGCACTGTTGGTTCATAGATTCAAAATCTAGACATATATTTGTAGTTAAACCCCATGTCTAAGAGGGATTCCATCAAGATGGCTATCTGTCATCTTGATGGGGAAGCTAGTGACTAGTGGTTCCATGGCATGGAAACCTTGGATCATGAACAAGTTACCACCTATTGAGATTTCCCTAGGAAGTTAGCGGATATATTTGATCATGAAGACATAGAGATGCACTTAAGGGAGTTAGCACTTGTGAAGTAGGAAGGTGCTCTAGATACCTATATTTCAAATTTATGGAAGGTAGTTGAAACTCAGTTGGTTCTTTTCCTAGAGGGATTAGCTGAGCCATTCAATGGGTTTGTCAAGGACCAAAAGCCAACTACTTTGCAAGATGCAATGGTTAGAATAAGAGACTTGCAAGGTTCCTTGCCAAGGACAAGATATCTTCCCAGCAATATTATTCCTACAAAGTTCAAGGTTCAAATGCTTTCTTTAAGGAATTTGGATGACACTTTCAAGAACATATATCCTATCCCAACGATTGATGAATTAATGGATGAGTTGCATGAGGCAAGATACTTCTCCAAGATAGATCATCACTCTAGATATCATCAAATAATGATGTGAGAGGAATAAATTCAAAAGACCGCTTTCAAGACTGATTTTAGGCACTTTAAGTTTCTAGTCATGCCCGTTGGTTTGTCTAATCCACTAGCCACATTTCAGTCTTCCATGAAAATGGAGTTTCGTAAGCAACTTCGAAATATGTTCTTGTATTTTTTTATGACATCATGATTTATAGTAGGACAATTGGAAGAGAACTTGCACCACTTGGATATTTTTCTAACCATTTTGGCAGATCAATATTTCATTTTCAAGTTGTCCAAATGCAAATTTAGGATGACTAAGATCCTCTATCTTAGTCATGTGATTGTGCAATAAGGGGTGAAAGTTCACATGGAAGATATCAAGGCCATCCTTGATTATTCTATCCCAAAGAACATTATAGAGTTGAGAGGATTCATAGGCATATGAACCTACTATAGGAAATTTGTCAAAGGTTTCTGAGTTTATTGCACCCATAACCAATGTCACATAGAAATGAGCATTTTGTTGGACAGAGGAATTTGAACAATATTTCAAGCAAATTAAGGAAGTAATGACTAGTTGTCATTTTTTAAGAACTTCTTGATTTCTCACAACCATTTGTACTAGAATGTGATGGCATGGGAGAAGGAATTGGAGCGGTCTTGATGTAGAATGGTCACCCCATTTCCTATGAGAGCATAAAATTAAAGCTATATGAGAGGAGGATTGGTGAAGTTTCTTATGAATTTGAATTACCAACATAAAGCAAGATGCAAAATGTATTCCATGTGCCTTGTCTCAAGAAAGTAGTAGGGAAACAAGTGGTAGTTTTAAAGTAGCTTCCTCCCCTTGATGACGAGTCTGAGAATTCGACTTGTTTTTGAGGAAACACTAAATGTAAACATTGATTTAAGTTAGACAAGTAGTTTATTTTGGGAATGGGAATGAATGTAAACTCGGTCGATATATCCTTGATAAATGTAAAGGTATTTCTTTGGTTAGTTAGAAGAAACGGTCAATTCTTAATTGAGAACTAGTTGATGGTTAGAAGAAGAGTCATGGAAGAGTATATAATATTAATCCATAAGTTGTACGCAAAAGGTTAGAGACGAGAACATGAAAGGTTATATTGGAATATATGATAGCATTGGATGACAAGGATAAGAAAATATATAGAGATGAGGTATAGAGAAATACAAAGAAAACACGTCCATTATATAACGATATTGAGAAATGTATGCAGGTTGTGTGTGCAGAGCAAAAGCATTCTAAACATGACTTATGTCAGATGAAGATCGATTTTTTTTATCGTATGGGTTTCCACATTAAATCTATGTGTCTATGATATATGTTTACATTGTTACTAAATCTTCATGAGTTTGTTGCAACTCATATTGCTAATAATAATATGGAATTGTGATAATAAACTATCGCAGACAGGATTTAGATCTATATACCTTACATAATGTGTATGAGTAGATGGTTTTCCATCGATCTTCTTCATTTTATCAGTTTGTTTAACTTTTACATGAAGAAATACCCTTTTATAAATGTAGAATCCTGGTTCTTAAAGTCCCCATAGGTGTCTTGGGTGAGACCTCACTTGCATCATAGGTGAACTGTTAACATAGTTATACTTTGTTGGGACCATGCCTTGGGTTTTGTTAGATGGGTAGGGAAATTTAACCTGGGTTAGTGAAATCAAGCTAACAAGAAGAAATGGAGGGAATCCTCTCCTTCTGAGCTCGTCCATAATTTTTAGATGGGACCCTTTCGTCATCTATCCATTAGAAAAGTCAGATACATAGCTACATTATTTGAAAATTTCTCAAGATACACTTGGATGTATTTTCTAGGAAAAATATTTAATCCTTTTAGCATATAAAACATTTCAAATCTCTTAAAGAGACTTAGTTTGGAAGAAATATGAAATCATCTCCATAGACATATTTTTTTAGACGTAGGTATATAACTGCATCATATAGTATTGTGCACTTTGTAGAAGAACATAGTAGTCAAGCAAAAGAATAGGTGCCTCAAAGAGATGGCCACTTACATGTGTCATGCAAGGTATCTTCCATTTTATCTATAGGATGAGGAACTTAACCGTGCTAAATACATTATAAAAATATCATCTCAAAAATATGGAAAGGACATGACTTGCTTCGAGGCATGGAGAAGAAACAAATTATAGGTCACCCATAGAAAAATATTTGAATCAAACGCATGGGCCTACTAACCCTTTGAGAATAGAAAGTTATTAGATCCTCATAGAATCACATCCATAATTGTGGGATATCCTAATGGTGTGAAGGGTTACTAGTTGATTTATCCTTCAACATACAAGATCTTTATTAAGAAAAGTGTCTAGTTTGAGGAAATTCCATTGCATGTACTACTGGAGCCACATGAGAGACCTGCATTCTTCTTCTTGTAACATACATAATTGTTTATGAGTCCACTCATTCAGATCATGGTTTAAATGTGTGTTCCAAATACTATTCGTAAGAGCATGAGAATACATGTGCCAATACAAATTCGTACCCCAATTGGGAATTAAATGGATATCCCCTATATGACTTCAAAACATAAGTATTTTAAGTGAGAGATATGCACATACCACCCCTACAGGAAAAACATGATATTGCATGGGAGTAAGCATATTTGATGGGGATTTTTTCCTCATTTGAGGATCCTCCTCATGCACTCACAACTACCGAACTAGTGTTTCCCTTGCACTGTTACATAGTTCTAGCTTCAAAACCACATACCTCTGTAGAGGTTGTAGGTAATCCCTTCTAGAAAACCACTATGTAGGAGGTGTATAACTCTCTCCTTAGGAACTAGGCATGAGATCTCATTGAAATTTCTTTAGATATGAAGGAAGCATACAAAACCAAGAAGGAATCATACATATAGGTGAGTAGGTACTTGGAAATAATAGTTTCTAAATGATTTTAGTAGAACCAAATGATATACTATGATAATAATGTTGCTTAAGTAGTAAAGATCGATTTTATATGATTTCCCCTTTCCAATAAAATAGCCATGGAGTGGGAAGTTCACCAAATGGCTGCAAATAATTCCCTTCTCCATGGGAACCTCTTAAAGGATATTTACAATGAGCATTCTTAAGGTTTCATACATAACTCATCCTTATAATGTCGACTAGAAAAGTGAGTCTATGGCCTCATGCATGCACATAGATCATGGTATGTGAATATAGATTCTTGTTTGCTTTCTCATTAGCTTGTGAGATGTAAATCACATATGAAATTCTACATTTTGAGAACCTCGTATTCCTTGTGATACTAGATCTATATGTTTATGAGCTTCTAATCACAGGTAGTTTAGCCTCAAAAATTATTGTAGTAAAATACATTCTACATGATAGGTTCTCTATGATGGACATGGGTCCAATAAACTATTTCCTTCATCTTGATATTGGTGAGTCTTCTTTAGGCATAAATTTATCTCAGAGTAAGTATGCTAGGGATATATTGGATAAATTCAACATGAAAAATTAGAAGTTGACTACCACACCTTTTTTTATCTAGGGTACATCTTGAGGATGGAATGGATATAGCATTGGTATATAGAACACCTTGTATCGATAAACTGTGGGGACCATTATATGTCTTACACACACCCTATTCGATATTTCATATGTAACGGGGGTAGTTTTTATGTACATGTAGGTGCCACATGAATTACATTGGAAGGTTTCCAAGCACATCCTTAGATACATTTAGGGAACCACCAATTATGGGATCCTCTATGTAGTAATTCCTTTATCATTATCATAGGTTAAATTTAGAACCTTTTCAATGTGATAGGAATCAATTCCATCATTGGATTGTCATTTTATGTTGCAACAAGAGTACTCTCAAGCATTGTAGATACCTAGTGCAATGATAATAGACTAACAACATCATGATCCATATGCAATTCTTCAAGTTCCAATTATTGCATGATCCTCTTTGAGTGAAGGACATACTTGGTTAGTGGCTTCTTTTATTTCTTCTTATTTGATGCATTTCACTTTGAGGGAGGGTATTTTTACCATGAGGTTTTCCCTCTTTCCTATACTTTTATAGTTTATTCATAATTTCACTATAAAATGGGTACCTAACATGACCTTGGTTTATGGGATCCATTCATTATCTACACCCTAGTAATGTCCAGGGGGGTGTTGGAGATTTTACACACTAGCACTTGCTATAAATCAAAGCTTGGATTTTACTTACATGAGGCACAACTCTTACTGCCATAAAGTAAATATTTCCTTTTAATACCATAAAGATTTGATTTTACTATTGGTGAGTGTCTATGATATCTTTAGATCACTATGATTGTGAATTGACTTAGAAATACAAATTATACCATGATTTTGTTTACTAATTTTGAAATGATACAGTTCATTATTTCTCCCAAACTTGTCTTGCTTCTTTTATCTCTCTCACAAGATTTTCTACTAGTTAGGTTCATCGTGAAAACATAACAATTTCTAGTGATGCAGGGAGAAGATGGATCAAGAGATTGTAGAATGTGTGGTTTATTTGTACAAGGTGTTTTCATGGATAATGATTTACCAAGGAATTCCTACCAATGCACTATTGATATTTCTCTAGCTTGCAGTATCATATAAATGATTTTGTAGACATTCTCCTTGAGGGGTCATGTGAATTGACAATTGTCTAGTGGAGAATGGGGTGGAATAGCCTTTATTAGTCATGTGAAGTGAATAATTCTTGAGGTTCTTAGACTTGATTACTCATGCGAAGTGGCTAAGAGTGCTCCATGATATAGAGATTTGACTCTGGAATAAGCTCTAAGAAGTGTTTGAGATTTCATCCCCTTCTCAAATATACAAAGTTTAATTTAATGTTGAATTTGACATAGGCTCTAAGAAGTGTTTGAGACCTGTCAGAGTGGCATCAAATAAACATTAGAGCTCTATGTGAATAGACGTGGATGTGAAGAGATGAACATCAACAAGGACAACTTTTCTATGATGGAGAAATAACTAAGAAGTCAAGTCAACCATTGAAGATAGCATTAAAGAAGTCATAAGGAAAGATTGAATATAAAAAATAAGTTGGTCATGAAGATAAAATAAACTATGAAGATCAAAATAGAAAATCTGCCCCAACAACAAGACAATTTGGTCCTACTAGTGAAAAAATCAAGTCAGCTAAAGAATAGAAATAGAGTGCCACAACAATTATTTTTCGCTCACCATCCCATCTCTTCTATGCTACATTTGTGTGCACTCTAGTGAATATCACTAGGAGTAATTTTTTGGGGTTCCTTATTGTTTCTAGAAGTTTGATATCCTTGTTTAGGGTTTCTTGTGAAGAAGGGCACACCTTTCATGTGTTGGTGTTTCTCTTCATGATTGGTATTGTACATGAATTAGACTAATTTTTTCTAAGAAAATTTGTTGGGTTTTCTCCCTATTGGGGTTTCTAGGGTAAAATTATTTCCTCTCTTGTGCATGGCTAACTTTATATGATCATTTCTTTCCCCTGCAATTTAAGTTGAAATTTTTAGTGAGCAATTATTCATAGAAAACAATGGGAAGAAATGAATACTTGAAATTAGTGTTAAATAATTGTTTATATTTGTAAACAGATTAAAAATTCAACAAGCACCACTTGCAAAAAATGGTCTCTCAAATGGATTCTTCCCTTCGTGTCTCAAGTTGGAAACACTAAAGAACCTCTTCTCGAAATGCTTTTTTTCTAGGTCTTGTTGGGACTTTATTTAGTCATAGCATGCAATCTTTTTGCAAGGGACATTGCATTAGCACGCACTATTTTTGCAAAGGGCATTGCATTAGCATGCAATCTTTTTGCAAAGGATTTTACAATAGCATGCAATCTTTTGCAAGGGAGGATAGATTGAAGAACAATCTACTAGATGATGTTGGATCTTTGTTACAATTTTCATGTTCTCGTCTTTCAAACATTGAACTCTATGGTGTTTGACCCTACCTTATGGTCTCAACAATCTTTGTTCTTTGAAATCTTTCATGCAAATATTTGTTTTCTTTGTTTGCATTTTCTCAACTATGGAAAGATGAGGTACCCATGGAAAATGAGTCACCAATGGAAAGACAAGGTACAAATGTAGTTATAAGCTATTTTTTTTGTTAATGAAGAAGTCTAAGAGTTTGGATTCAAATGTATATGTCATAATTTATTGTTAATTTAGTTTCTCTCATATATGAGATGTAATTATCTTTGTAGTTCCTTTTGTTTTTTGAAGATGAGATGTGGTTTCTTTTGTATATACCCTGCTATTGTATTATGTTTTTTTATAAGTATCCAATATAAATATAAAAAGTATTTTAAAAAATTTAAGTTTAATAGAAATATAAAATAAAAACAAATAAAATAACCAAAAAATAAATGGATAGAGATGAAATGTGATGTGTATTAGATTAGTCCATCAAATCTAATATTAAAAATCAACTTCAATAATTCCTCCTACAACTAAGCTAGGATAGGATTCCAGATTAGAGTTGGGCTTATATTCTCAAACAATGTAGCATAGTTTCAATTTTTTTTATAGAGCAAAAAGGTTCAATTAAAAAATAAAAAATAATTCAACCTTGGCAAAAATTCACAAGCAGAAACATGATGGAAAAGATGAAGGGCCATAAATAGTTTCAATACCTCTACCACATACTGCAAGCTATGTTTTCATAAGAATGAAGTCAAATATGTCTTAGATCATAATATATTTAAAAGGCCTTATTCTCGAGCGGCTATGGTATTAGAGTTCGAGTTTTGATTCAGCTAAATAACTTTATTTTGCTGCGTCACAGTTGTAATATATATAAGATGATTTGGATAAGGTTTCTGCATCGAAAACATGTGTACCTTTTAGAACACATAGAGATTTTACACATATGTCTACTTTTTAGAATTTAGTTAACAAAGACTCCATAAAGGTTCTACCCAAAAATTCAGTCCTAAGGGTTTGCTCAATTGGTAGGAGGATGGCCTGCCGTTTACCACCTCTACCATCCATTAATGTGGGGAAGTATTGCTGGTTTCTGGTGAATCTTTCTATCTGAAAAAAAAGGTTCTACCCAAAAATGTAGTGAATTAAATCAAAAAATCCATAAAAAAAAAGGTTCTACCCAAAAATGTAGTGAATTAAATCAAAAAATTTGTGGAAGGAATGGAATTTCAAAATTTCGGTAGTCATTGGTTTATTTCTGCTGAATTTGGTTCGTTCCATTGCAATATAGTGACCACTAGCTTTAGAGAGAGAGACAAACTAATTTGTAAGTATAAACAAAATACTTTTACACCATCTTTCTTAATCTTTATTAAAGATAAAAATGATATTTGAGTAATTTAAAAAGTAGTTTATATAAAAGATGAATTTTATTTTTTACAATTATTAATATATATAAATTTTTTGTCTTATTTATTTATTTTAAATAAATTTAAAATTTTAATAATTTTGAAAAAAATTTATAAAAATGATTAAAATGGTCAAATTTTTATATTACTAAGGTTAAGAGAGATATAGAATGGAAAACAATTTAGAATTGTTTTTTACTCTTCATATTTTTCTAGTTAAACAAGTTCAAGTGTCCATATTTAGCAACATTTTATCCACACATTAGTTTATTAACTATATTTTTTTATGTTGATTTTCTTTATATCTCACATTTATTATCATCCATAAACTCTTAGTTATCAATCCTTTAATGTTTTCTTAATTATTATTTTGAACTTTTTTATAGCTCTTAATTCTCTACATCTCCACTGATTTTAAAAAATTTGATAAATAAACGACCAGATTTCATTAGAAATGGAGAGCGTTTGTGAGAAAAAGGGACATGTTTAGCAAGTAAAGGAGAAGGTTTAGGGTTACCATCAAGAAAAGAGATGGTTAATAGTGCTTTTTAATGGCTTCTTAGGAGTAACTAATTTCTCACAAATAATACAGCGTCTCAACGGTAGGTTAGTGGTATCTTAATATGTGACAATATTTTAGTGAGATTAATGTTACAAAGAGTTCTTAGAATGTAAGAATTGAACATAACAATATAATTGTTAATAAAAAGTTACGGCCTAAACCAGTGCTTTCAGTGCATGTGTAGACACCATCATGGATTTTTAACACATGATTTTTAACGTATGTTTCATGTAGTTAATGCAGAAAAGAGACCTTTCCCCTCCCTCTGCAGTGCCGGTGCCTATACCGGGAGCTGGGTAAGCATGTGTTTTGGTTTTGTCAATTCTACGTACTATCTTATCAGTTGACATAAGTTGTTGATATACATCTGTCTAAACAAATGTCGTTTCTTTTAATTTGAAAATATATTCAATGGTGAATATATTTTAGAACGTTGGGTCCTTCTGAGACCGCTCCTAAGGAAATTGCGCTTGAAGTGATGGCACAATCAGACCTGAACGATCCAAGAATTGATCCCGAACTTCAGTCTCTCGAAATGATGGAACAATCAAGCCACAACGATCAAGAAATCAATTCCAAACCTCAGGCTCTCGAAGTGATGGCACAGTCAAACCTCAACGATCCAGGATTAAGGTAAATTTCTGTTGTTGATTTTAATGGATTGGAGGTTTTAATTTCTCTTTATGTTTGATTGGTAAAGATGAAGCACCCATATGCGTTTATTTTGCGAAAGTAGAAATATTAAGCGAATACATATGTCTATGAAACCTGCACAATGAATAGATTTTTGTTTTGTTGTATACAGCTATATTGACCTAGTTGACAAATAGTTATGTTTATGAAACCTGCGTCATAAATAATTTTTTTGTTTCGGTGCATACAGCTATATTGATCTAGCTAAAGATGACGATGACCCGGGAGAAGTAATCATTGTGGAAGACTAACTCAGTGAACAGTGTAAATTATAAATAGCTATCCATGTTGACAAACAAGAAATTGTTGTTTACCTAACATTCATTTTTGAAAAGACGGGTCAATTTTAACATACGCCCAAATCGATCGCAGAAACTGAACCCTAGCGACAAAATGGATTGTGCTTTGTCAGTCTGTATGCAGATCCTTGTGAATGGCATAATTATACCAATGTCCCCATAGCTAACGTAGTAATGGCATGAAGTCACAGTTCTTGATTTGATGATTTCTAATACCATTCGGTTTATTGTCCATAAAAGCAATTGTTTTAATTTGCAGGTTATGCCTTACTGACCCGTGCCAAGCAGAATTCTCTGATAAATATAGAGGCTGTTCAAGATTTTGAGAACGTATTTTCTGTTTTAAATTAAATTATTTCAATTATTTGAATTTTTTTTTATCTTTGTTATCTATGGTTACCTTAATTAGTTATCTCTCGGTTAACTTCATGGTTTGTATTTATAGAAGTAAGCAACTGATTTGTAATCAGTGTTAGTGGATAAGAGTAAGTGTTGCCATTCGCATTAGTTAAAAGAGTAAGTGTTGCTACTAAACATTAATGATTGTGATATGTATTTGGGGTGGATAAGAGGTATTCAAATTGTGATATTTACTTCGGGTGGATAAGAGGTATTCAAATTATTATTATTTTTTATTTTATTTTCTTAAAATATGTTAGGATTTAGAAAATATAAGTAAATTCTTTTTTTTCTTATTATTAAGAATAGTGTTATCAAAGATGTTTTACATTATAGCTAATATTATTATTTTTTGGAATTTATAAAAAGATAAAAGTTATTAAGTCTTTTATCTAAGTAATATATAAGATTTATCTTATGTTACTAGTAAACTATAAACTATCTATGTTTTACATATTTTTTATGAAGAGATTTCTTGCTAATTTATGAAAATCTATACCAATTGTTCCTTCCTCTTCGTGCTATATTTTCTTCAAAACCTTGACACAAGAAAGAGATGTTGAACCACCTCATCATGCTACCTTGATTTGGGCTCTACTTCCATGGAACAACTCTTTGATTCCCATTCATCAATTGTGTTGTCCTTGGCTTCCTTGTCCTCTATTGTGACTTCTTCATAATATTTTCCTTCTTGTGCATATGCAACTTGCTCCACTTTATTCTCCTTTCAGACTTCATTGTTGTCCACCATCATTTCCCATATATTACCTAGGATATCAAATATGTTTTGATTCAGTTTGGGGTCTTCAACACAAAATACCTTTGCATTTTGTACTTCATTATGTATAGAGTGACCATGTTTGGAAAAATGTTTATATGTATGAAAGAGGATTCATTTGAAAGGAATTTTCTCATAATTCAAGGGTTGCTTGTGGTCCACCACCTGCAAAATTTCACAAATTCATTTAAAAAAATAGGTTCCTGTTTGGTTTCTCTTTGTCAATATATTTTCTTAACTCGTTCTCAATATCTCTAGTGTGTTCATCCCAAAAGAATAGAGAGAAAGGAGGCAATCTAACCCACAATGGAATTGTGTTTATTTACTATTATGAATTGAAGTGAAGAGATCACTTAGCTAAATGGAAACCCTTAGAACTTATGAAGTATGGTTTGTGGGTAGAGGCACGAACTTCGAGGGTTTGTCTCTCTATTAGAGAACACACATACATGGAGCATAAAAAAATGCACTCACAAATAATAAACATTTTATTTACAATCTTTGTATATACATTATACCTTTTTGGCGATCAGAATAGTTCACGTTTGACAATAGATACAAGAAAAAAAACAAAAATAAAACCCTAAATTGTTTAATATTAAATATATAAAAAATTATCATGTGTGGGTGGATTTCCAGGCTCATGGGGGGTCACTTCATGGTATCTTCATCGAGCACCCTAAAGCTATCAAAATATGCAACATATAGATAATTTTAATGTGGAGGTTGAAAAAATTAATTTTCCATTAATATGGCTATCCTTTGGTAGCTGATGTGGTAGAAAAATTAAATTCGAACACTCCCCATTAATTTTATCGCCACATTACATATTTTAAACAACATTACAAATTCCTAAATTTTGTCTATGAAAATCAAACATATGTTTCTCTTAAGGCTTATTAAAAATATTGCTATTTGTTCATGAGAATTTCAAAATTCAAGACATTTTACATCATCATTTACAAGATCTCTAATAAAATTGTATCTAGTATTTATGTTCTTGCTCCTCTTGTGAAAAACATGATATTTGGACAATGTGATTGCTGATTTGTTTTCATTGAAAATTTTTGTTGGTTCATCCTAATGGTCTTGCATATCGAACAACAATCATCGCATCCGAGCTTATTGGCATGTTGTTGACATTGCTGCCACATATTTTTCTTTTGCAAAAGATATTGTTAATATTGGCTTCTTCTTTGATGTCCATGCTACAACAACTGAACCAAGATTAAATAAATAACCTAGTGTGCTTTTCATGTCGTCAACGCTTCCTCGAAAATCACTATCAATATAACCCCATAATTTAAAATTTGAATTTTATCGGTACATAATTCCATACTCAATTGTCCCTGCAACATAATGCAGAATTATCTTTCCAACTTTCCAATGAGAATCCTCCGTTGATTCCATGAACCTGGAAATACAAATCACATCGTACATTATATCAAATCTCATTGTTTTTATGTACATCAAACTTCCAACCATCCTCTTAAACAAGGTTGTATCAACATTTGAACCTTTGTTATTCTTGCTCGAATT
The DNA here is from genome assembly GCA_001517045.1 of Pseudotsuga menziesii. NCBI lineage: Eukaryota > Viridiplantae > Streptophyta > Pinopsida > Pinales > Pinaceae > Pseudotsuga > Pseudotsuga menziesii. The sequence goes on from LPNX011056521.1 coordinate 583,528, forward strand.
GATTTCTATTGCAACTAGTGTTTCTACTGCCTTACAATTCAACATCCTAAATATTTTGAGAATATCATTAGCATACTTAGACTAAGAAATAAAAATTCCATCTTCAGATTGCTTAAGTTCAATTCCATAAAGTATTTCATCAACCCTAAATATGTCATCTCATATTTAGTTCGCATTAATGTTCTAAATGCTTTATTAATAAATTTCTTGTAAAAATTAAAGCATCCACACACAAATACAGTATTAGAATTTTACCTTGTTGATTTTCCTTCATGTATAGGGTCGCTTCACTACCAGTTCTGTATATTTCTTGAGTCTATATACTTTTTCCTCGTCCTTTGACATTCTAACCAGGTCGTTCTTTCAAATAAACTTCTTCTAGCTATCCATTCAAAAATGATAATTTCACTCGCATTTGATAGACCTTTCATTTGTGGTGGGATAAAATAGCTAACACAAGTCTAATTTTTTTGAACCTTTCAATATGCATGAATGTTGAGCATTGTAGGAAAAATTTTGGTTGTTGACCAAACCCTTGAACAACAGTCCTATCTGCATGCTTCTCAAATTCTCCCTCAAAAATTCAATTTTGTTTTTTAAATCCATTTGAATCCTATACAATATTTTCCATTCGATGAATCCAAAAACTCCCTAGTATTATTCTTCTCAATTGCACTAAATTCCTCATCCATTGCTTCTATCCATACTTTATCTTGTATGGGTTCATGAAAACTAACAGGATTATATGGTAATAATGCTAAAATTACATTTCGATCCACTTGTTCATCATCATGTTAATCATATAACTCCATAAGACTTCTCATTTTAGGCCTCCTAAACCTAGATCTCAATGTTTTAATAGTTGGATTAGAGTCACTAGTCACCTAAGAATTCGATTACTCTTGTCTTACAAGCCTTGATAGTTCTCTTTATACAATTTTTCTTAGAGTTCTTGACTATGGTGTGCTTGTTCTTGGATTCCTTAACTATGGTGCACTCGCACTGGCTAATTTCTTACTTGATGTGTTTTTTGTTGTTGTAACAACATGTGATGTTGGATTTCCATTGTGTACATTCTAGTGAATTTTCTCACCTTTGTAATACGATAATGAAACTCCTGCTACAACTTATCGATCTACACTTCCATCCCATGCTTGTTCCCTCTTAAACCCAACATCTCTACTAATGATCAACATCTTGGTGATGGGATTATACATGCAATACTCTTTGGACACATCACTGTATAAAATCAAGATGCACTTATTTCTACGAGCATACAAACTCTTTCTCATCTCCTTGGGTACATGTGCATATGAAAAATGTTGGCTCATTATCAACTTACCCAAGTTCAACTTCTGATGCGACCAACAAAACCCCTAGGTATCGGCTCGACAGGGCTTAACCCCATTGGAAACACCTATGAAGCAAGTGATGTCGCACTCGAGATACCTATAGGAACTGCAGGAATGAGGTTTCCGCAGTGGTAAATATGATTGTTTCATGCTATACATCCACATACAGGCCATCAAGACATAACTATTGCAACATAATATTATAACCCATTCACAAACTTAAACATATTCATAAAACCCATTAAATCATCATGGATTCAATTACTTATTCAGAAGTTAAGATATTATCACAAGTCACAACATTACAAAAAACATCATACACAATTATCATACACCATTCAACACAAGAAATTCAACATGGAAACCCGTATGGGAAAAACCATAAAAATGCTTGTTAATTAGCAAGAGTTGTATCTCGAATGATTTGGTCTGTCCACACAACCTACATACATTCTTCCATAATCCCAATTAAATTGATTCCATGCACTCAAATTATAAATTGATAGTATACTCATGACTCTTAGTCATCTCTTAAATGTTAGTACACAACAATCTATTGACATTATAGACTGTATCTCTCCAAAACTTGGATTCAATCAATTCTATTTTTCTTCAACCCCCAAAAATACCAACCCTTTACATTTTATAGGCTTCATTGGTTGATTTTACATCCTACGACCACTACCCAAAATCGAACAACCCTTCTAACTTAATTAATGACTCTACCATTGAAATTTGTCAATACAATTGCTTTCCCCCCGATAAATTCCTAAAATTTAGGAGCTAAATGTTTCAACATTTGCTTCATTATATCCTTGTTCACATCTTGATCGGGTTCCAAATATGTAGAGACCAAACACTAGTGGAAAATGAGAGATTAGTGACCGAAAAAAATGACCAAAATCCGCATCTCAATGACCACTTTTGGTTTGGTGATTGCTGGTGGCTAATTTATGGTCTTTTATTATACGACCAAAACTGGTCATTTTTATTTTGGTCATTTATAGCTTGTCAATTGGTCACTAATTTGGTCATATATTTGAATCAATGACCACATTTATGACCAAATTAATGACTACGTGACAAACTAGAATATGACCAAATTTGGCCGCGTAATAAAAGACCGTAAATTAGCCACCAAAACTGCTTTTTGGTCATTGATATGCAAATTTTGGTTATTTATATCCCATTGTTTGGTCACGTATCTCTCAAATTTTGCTCATTTTATATGCGAATTTTGGTCATTAATCTCATTTATTGGTCACTAATTTAGTCATTTTTAGTCATTTTATGTGTGTTTATTATATTTTAGTATTTTTAATGGTGTCAATTATTAATAAATATAAACTTTTAATATGATATTATGTTTAAATTTAAAAAAAATCATACATTATTTATCATCATCTAATACATGTGAATTGAGCAATGTCACATTAATTAGTTAAATACAACACTTATAAATAATATAAAGTACAACTATATAAGTTTTAAAATGCACAAATTATCTTATATGAAATGTCAAGTATTACACTAAATATGAGTTTTCTTAAAAACTATCACCATATAACTTTACATTAAAATCATCTAGTACATCGATGACTTTTAAAAATATTATAATGGCTAAACCATCACATTTGTACTTGGCTTCTAAGTCATACTTAGATCCCATAGAAGCTTCAATTAACCCATACTTAGCAACTTGAAAGCCTCAGCAGCAGGCTCTTCATACTAAAAGGAAAATCCTCAACAACATGCTCTTCATACTCAATGGCCCACTTAGTTAAGTTCACTACTACAAAATCCAATAAAAATATCTCAGTAGAAAAACAATGAACTGTAAAGTAGAAAAACAATGAAGCAAATTATTATAATGTTCAATATCTTGGCCTCCAATTACTTTTCATTTTTCTATACAAAACACTTGAATTGAGCGATTGGACAATTATTTCCAAGTTTCTATTCATACTCATGTACTTGGAAAGATTCTAATGTTTTACCTCAAGTTTAAAGACACTCCCGGTGGAATTCTGGGAGATACCCTCAATAAGAAGGGAACATAAAATAGAAGGGAAACGTTCTGAATTGTTTGGTGGGTCCTTGAGCCTGCCATTAACCCATGCCCTAACAACTGTCATCTGAAAGCCAAATATGACGCGTTATGTAACAGGGTTAAGCTTCACATGAAATTAACAACAAGAACGTTGAATCATTTAACAATTGGGAAATGCCATGTTTTATCATAGCCCAACACACTTATAAGAAGGAATCATGCCCATAGATATAAACCAATGACAAATTCCAACCTGATTCAAGGTCAGTGTCCTTGTTTTGTCACTACAGATTTTTGTAGAAGAACCCATAGTCTCACATGTTGACAACCTTCGTATTTGGAATTGGGTGATCCACTAGTACAAGTGATCAATTTTGCCACGGTAAAACGTGGCAATATCCATGGAAAAGCGTGGATATTGCCATGTATAAGTGTTTTTTTTCCTGTGGCAGTCATCTCGTCGCAAAAGCGACGACCTGTTAATTGCGTGGCAAGAGCGACGGAAATACGTCGCAATTACGATGGACCTTCCTAGAATGAAAAATTCAACCTGTGACGGTACGACGTCGCTATATCAACGAACATACATCGCTATATCGACGAGTAAGCGTCGCAAATTTCCATGAGTAAGCGTCGCTATATCGACGAGTAGGCGTCGCTTTATCGACGAGTAAGCGTCGCAAAGTTCCACGAGTAAGCGTCACAAAGTTCCACGAGTAAGCGTCGCTATTTCGACGAGTAGGCGTCGCTTTATCGATGAGTAAGCGTCGCAAAGTTCCACGAGTAAGCGTCGCTATATCGACGAGTAACCTTCGCAAAGTTCCACGGCAAGCCGTCGATATAGCGACGATATCTGTAGTTTAAAAAAAAAAATATGGTCATGAGTGGTTAGGGACACAGACAATATTGCCAGTTTCATTTAGAAATCTTATTTTGCCAGAGAAATACCCACCTCCAACTGAGTTGCTAGACTTGCAGCCACTTCCTGTGTCTGCGTTAAGAAATCCCTCATATGAAGCACTTTATCAACAGTTTAGACACTTCAATCCTATTTAAACTCAGGTATTTACTGTGCTTTATAACTCAGATGATAATGTTTTAGTTGCAGCACCTACTGGTAGTGGTAAGACTATCTGTGCTGAGTTTGCTTTACTATGATTGCATCAAAAAGGCACAGACAGTGTATTTCGATGTGTCTATATTGCTCCTATAGAAGCTCTTGCCAAAGAGCGATATCGGGATTGGGAGCAGAAATTTGGAAAAGGATTGGAACTGAAAGTAGTTGAGCTGACAAGTGAATCTACAGAAATAAAGTATCGAAAAGATGCAGACCTGAAGAATAAACAATGCAGGTTTTTGCACAGTCTAAAGAATAAACAAGAATAAACATTACAAATTTAAATGCGGATCTAGTTATGAGACACTTTTACTGTATAAAACTCAAAAGAGAACATATCAGTGTTCTCATTCTATCTCTAATAATGATATACCTGAATTATCCATGGTCATAACGAGGAAAGCAAATTTTAATTGTGAAAAATATGGACTTTAGGTTAAGGATCAATAGCTCTGTTTAAGAAGTTTCAAGAATTTGAGTTGTATATGTGATAGGAACCTTACACTTTCATTTAAGACTGTTTTCAACATGTTTCCTTGTCCTATGGACTGAAAAAATAAATGCCTACAATTACACAAACAGAACAGCCATACAGATCTATTCTTGAAACCATAGATGGCATTCTTTTTCTATATAATAGGTTGATAGTATAATAACCACTAAATTGAAAAACAAAGATAATCTTACAAATCTTTGAAAAAATTGGCACACATTAGGAGACTAAATACAACATACAAGACTTGAAGGAAGAAAAAATGGCCTTGTCTACCTGTTCAGTGTGCTTCCCAAAATCATGGTACGTTCCAGACATATTGTCATAGTGCATCTGCATAAAAGATAATTATTTAGTCATCCACCATGAATATCATCAGAAAAATATTTGACAAGAGACAGTATTACAACTAAAAGATTCTCACACAAAAGAATCATTGGACACA